>CM040422.1:114755199-115035199 GCA_022702705.1 Papilionanthe hookeriana x Papilionanthe teres | reverse complement strand
TTGGTCACATAGGCCGTAGTTGGAAGTTGTGAAAGCAGTTAGCAAGTTGGTTATGAGGGTCGTGGTTGTTGCGAGTGCTTGTTCTATCTTTTGTGCTAGTTCTTTAATAACCTTATGTGTTGTAGGGTGTGTTTAGGGTGGCGGTGTGATATTGCACCATAGTTTTTTCTGTTTGATAAAACTGTATTTTATTTGTGTTCCTAAAAAAGCTGCAGCTATAAGTTATGTTTTTCCATCAGACTTGAATATTTGCGGTGTCAACCAGAAAGCCGCAGCCTGATTTAGGAAAAAAAAATTTTAATAGCCACTGCAATTTTTTTGAATAAGCACTTTTCTTCGACGAGTCACGCATTGCTTTAAACAAATGCTGCCAAAGATACCTGTTGTCAGTGTCTTTGATGGGCATACAACCCTTTGGTTGATGATTGCTTGAGATGGTTTGATTTGATTTGATTTGATTTGATTTGTTAGGAGGTGGTATATATATATATACCACCTTCCTCGATTCTAGCCATCGTGACAAAGCCAAAACCACGAGATTCCCTTGTGTATGGGTAAACCACAAGATGAATATCAACCACCTGCTCAAGTAATGCAGTTAAATTATATCTGAATCAATATGAATCTCTTTGACATAATGACCTGATATTCGAAATTGAATCAAACTCAATCCTGCTTGAATCAACACGAGCTGGCTCAAATTGAGTAATATAGATCCGTTTCAACTTGGAATCAACTAGGTCTGGCTCAAAAATTGAAACTGATTGGCTCAAATTGAGTTATTTGGCTCAGTTGTAGGTCGAAATTGGATCGTGAGTCATTTTATTCAATTTTACTTCATTATATATATATATATATATATATATATATATATATATATATATATATATATATATTATAAATAAAAATACTACGAGCTGGTCTGGATTCAGTTCAGTTCAAGCTGATTCATATATGACTCAAAATCGGCTCGAAAAAATTCATTCCAAAGTTTCAGCTCATAGCTCAAGTCGTTTATGTTGACCGAATCTATCGATTCGAGCTAAAATTTGAATCGATTTTTGAGAGATTAATGATCTTTGAGCTAAATTCACAGTCATATGTACAATAGCCAACTGGCAGTGATCAACTATAGTTGGAAGCTACGGAGTTAAAAAGTTATCGTTGGCTCTTCAATTGAGAATAATACTAGATTTTGACTCATTCTCCTTCCCCCTCCTCAAGTGAGGATAAGTGGTTTATTTAATTTACAGCCTATGAAGGAGAGGAATTTTGTTCATTCGACAAATAACTTATGTAACCATCTAATCAGATGACCCATATTTATCTCCCTTGATCATAGGGGTTATTTAATGATTTGATAGTATCAATGACCTCAGAGTTAAGGGATCTTTGGCTCATTGGATTCCTCTTTGAAACGCTCAATTTGAATATAATTAAGTCAAAATTTGAGTTTATTTGACCTTCCAATTAATGATCTAAAGCCTGCAATGTGCTTTCACGACTTGATATAGGCTTGATTAGACACAGATTTGATCAATTTTGATATCATTTGGGTTGCCTTGTTGATAATGTCAGTTTCTGTTAGGTATGACTTTTATACCGGGTGATGCATTTCTCCTAAGGGGCTGTATATTTTCCAAGGTAAAGATTTGTTTGGTATGACTTATATACCGGGTGATAAATTTCTCCTACGAGCTAGATATTCGCCAAGGTGGAGATTTGTTAGGTATAGTTCATATACCGGAAATTTGGAGTCTCTTGGAATAAATATGTGTGTCTCTTAGAATTTAGTGGGTTGCGGGGAGCGAGGGCGTTTTAGTAATTTTATCTGTGGGTTTCATCTATAAATAGATGTGTAACCCTATGGGTATGAGAACCGAACTTGTAACTCCTCTGAAATAATGAATTCGCCGCTCTGCTCCCGAGGATGTAGGGATCTTTGCCGAACCTAGTTAAATCTCTGTGTTCTTCTGGATTTGTGTCGATTCTTGTTTTGTTCGCCCTAAATTGCACAACAGTTTCATTATAAATTTAATGAAATTTGGGACTTGGATAATCTTAATTTTGAATTTTAAGTTTTTATTGCAAAAAAAATGCATCGAACTCTGTCCTAGATAATAAAAATTTGTTGACGACACATCAATGTTTATTGGTGAAAGAATCTCTCTCTCGGTCGAGACTTATTTTTTAAATATGTAAATTTTAATATTAAAAAAATCAGATGATATAAAATAAACTCATATATATATATATATATATATATATATATATATATATATATATTGCAAATTCATAATTTGTTACTAATAGGCAATTGAATAAAAAGAAGAAACGTTATCATGAATGAGCTAAGTTGGCTTTGGAGTAGGCTCCAAGTGGCACCCCTCACATGGGCATTCATGATAGCTGATCCACAAATTTTCTTAATCCTTGATAAGCATCATGTACCCTTCACTTATTATTATGGACCCAACAGTGGAAAGCAACAATCTCTAGTTTTTATGCCGTGAAGAACTAGAAAAGTGTCATATGAATTTGATTAATAATATAATATTACATCAGAACTTCAGTCACAATGTACCACGTGAACGGTCCAATCTCCCATTATATTAAACTATTTAACTTTTTATATTCAGTGGGTCAGACCGTACACGTGACACAATATGATTGGAGTTTTGATACAATTTTGCCCTACAACTCCTGATTTAATATTTTTTCCACTCTTTATCAATTTTAAAATCACATATATAATAACTGAATAGGGATAATGCGTTAATATGAGGATTATTCCTTACCACCTTAAAAGGAATCATCATTCTGGTCGTTTAGGTTTTGCCTAAGAACATTATGAAGTGTCTAAGAACATTATGAAGTAAGAAAAAATTTATTTGGCGATCGAGCATTTCCCGAATTATGAGCTTAGATCGCTGGTCACCTTCTTCATTCTACATCGAACAACGACACTCACTCGAATAAAGCTTTAATCATCTTTCTTTATGGCATTTTATCTCATTCATAGAATATATAAGACGATTCATCACTTAATTTGTAAGATTATGTCACTAAAAAACTCGATCCCGAGCCTTACTAAAATTGATGTAATTGCAAATCAAACTTATATAAAGTTTCAATATTGAATGCTAACGGGCAATTACACGAGGGAATTGAAGTCAACTGTGGGATAAGCCATACTGACTCGAGGTTTGATTAAAATGAATAGACTACTGTGGTATTCACTCACCATGCTATAGTTGTGTCTTGGCCAAGTAATTCAAACTCATCAAAACCCATGATCAATATTAAGGAATATAACTCATGCATATTAGAGAATATGCGGTGTTAGAGTGATGAATTATCGTCTAGTGTTGCAGAAAAACCAACACACACTCAGATAAAAGAAAATAACCAGCAGAGATCTAGAAAATTTTTATGTGAAAACTCGAAAATGAAATGAACTACGGGCTTTGGCCTAGTCAGAATAATCTACTATAAATTGATGATTACACACCATGGTCATTTTCTCACAAGCGGAAGAACATTGCACAATTTCTCAAGATACGCTCTGTATTTCATAGTGGTCGAGAGTAAATAATGTTGGTATACACTCTTTATTTCATAGTGGTCGAGGGTAAAGGATATTGGTAACAATTGATAGGACTCCAAGATCTAGTCTTTGAGGTGCGTTGGAACGCGATATTCAGAACGACGTGCTGTTTCATAATGTAAGCTGAGATGCCACAACACGCTCCATGATTCAGCAAGGAGCTTCATCTCAAGGAGCAGGTGTCGGCCAGCGAGCAGTAGTCGACTGTGGTCGATGTCTGCAAAAGCAAGGAGCGTTCGTTAGATTGTCGGTGTAGAATACTGAACTTCAGCTCTGGTATTTTTTTGACTCAGAGTCTAGTATCCTTCTCAAGAGGAGGTAGGGTTCTATCTAAAGATTCTAATACTATAGTGATCGATGGTGAATCTCGTGATCAACTCTATAGTGATCAATGGCTAAGTTTGATTGGCTTTGAAAGTAAATGATTTATGTTCAGGTGCTTATAAAATATCTGGCAAGGGCCAAGGCTGAGGGTAGACATGCCATGATTGAAGTTAGGCTTATCCTGCCCATTAAATTATTATCATGTGAGAGACAACATGAAAAGCGTGCAAATTTTAAAAACAGAAAGCCGTATAGAGAGAATTTGATAGCTGGAAAGATGTACTAATGCCTACAAATGCACTCAACATCACAACCATGTAAGATTTTTTTAGAGCAACTCTAAATTATCGTTAATGGCTTGCAAATCCAATAACAAAATTTTTTCAAAAATATTGGGATACATTAATAAACTCCCAAAATCGTTTGAGAAAAGTTCAAATCAACTTGATAATTGGTTTAATTATTCTATGAGATTGAACTCATCAAAGACGAGCTTTTTTGATCTCTGCGTCGGTTGGAGGGTAGAGAATATTATTTGCAGAGTCTGCATGTATGCAGACTTCTTATACAATGTTGTTGTACATATGAGTATAATAATGTACAACATTGTTAAACAAGCAGTCCGGATGCATGCGGATTCCGTAGTTAATATTTTTAAGTTGAAGGGAGTGAGTTCAGGTTGTCCGATACCAATTCCTTCAAATATTTTAGCAAAATAAAAAATTAGTGAGAGTTTTGCCGTAAAAGATGAAGTTGCTATTAACTTGGGCTTGTCCAATATTTGAAAAATGTTAGACGCGTATCTAAAATTAATAGTCGATATTCTTTTATTATAAGACGAGTTCTTATTAGGTGGTGTAACGTTTGATATCAGATAACGTTTTCAAATTCTTAAGATCGGCGAGCTAGCTCTTTGTATTCCAGGGTCCATGTTGGTCTTAACATAAAAAATGAGGTATATTCATATTTTTTTAGATTGACATTTTGATAAATTAGTTAAATTTGAGAGCACATCATCAAATATCTTGATCCACCACCAACAAATTTCCATCATCCAAAAGGGAGCTAAGGGCAATTCACACAAATCATGGAATATTGTTTGAGCAATAAACATTCAAACTTCGATTAAGTGATATTTAGATCTCCGCTCTAGAAAAACTAATAGTCAAACTGACTGGCCATACGAGATGGGCCCAACGATACCAAAATAGATCCAATCTAAGTCAAATCATGTAGTTAAACCGCTTTCAAAGCTTCAGTGTATAGTTGAAAGGTCAAACAAATTTCAATATGACAAACATATAGTCAAATTGAACGTCTCAGTGAGACAAGTCCAAAGAGTTTAAGATCGCTTAATTCTGGAATCATTAAGGTGTTATATCTAGGTAGTTGGAGTTTTTCTTGGTGAAGAGGTGTGTCTCTTCATATTTAGTGGGTTGAGGGGGAGCGAGGGCGTATTTGTAATTTATCCGTGGGGTTTATCTATAAATAGATGTGTAATCCTATTGATATATGAACCGAATTTGTAACTCCTCTGAAATAGTGAATTCGCCGCCCTGCTCCTGAGGACATAGGCATGTCTTTGTCGAACCTCGTTAAATCTCTGTGTTCTTCTTCTGGATTTGTGTTGTTTTCGTCCTGAATTTTCATAACAATTGGTATCAGAGCGTCAGGTTCGAGGGGTGAAGGAGATCGACGCGGGAAGATCGAAGAAGAATGATTTTGAGATTTGGTTTGCGGCAGAGGAAGGAGTTCGGTTCCGGCGCCGCAGGAGGAATTCTGGATCCGGACACGAGCAGATTCGGCAGTTCAGCAAAGATTCGCCAAGTTCCCGACTGTAGGAGGATCGCGAGAGATGTTCGGGTGGAACCGCAGAGGAACAGCACGCGTGGAGTTCGACCCGCGACAAGAGGTTAGGTGGACCAGGAGTTCGCAGTTCGCTGCAGGCCAGGCGAGACGGTGCGTTGGTTCGTGGCAGTTCGAGTTCCCGAGGAGGAGCAGTTCAAGTCGCGCAGGAGTTCGCTGCAGTCCGGCGCAGCAGTGGTCCTCGGCAGAGGAGCAGTTTTGACGGGGCTTTGCAGTTCGGCAGTTCGTGAAGGAGCGGTTCAGGGCGGAAGTTGCTTCGCAGTTGAAGCATTTCATGGCTGCAGTAGTTCGCGACAACAGTTCGCGCCTGGGGGTTTCGTTCGGCGCATACGGCAGGGAGCGGCCTACGGTAGTTCGCGGACAGTTGCAGGCGGCAAGGAGTTTCGTGCTTCGCGGATCGTGCGGATTGTGCGGTGCAGGAACGAAGAATAAAGGAATATTCCTGCGGAGACAGGCCGAGGAAGCACATGCAGACATAGGGAAAAGGATTTAATTGCAAGGCTCTCCTATTTTTGGTGAGGCTACAAGTGCATTAATTAGAAAAGGACCCGCCTCAATTAATGCATGAAGAAGAATTCATTTGAGTTCTTAAGTAGCCAAATTGCTTGATTTTTTCTTTGGCTGAAGCAAGTGTACATGGCTTACGGGCAAAAAGCTGGAAGGCTCGTAACACTTTGTCGTAGATTGCGGAGGGTGGATGAAAGCGCAGTTTGGGTGCTGGAAGGCTCGCAATAGTTGGCGCAGATGGCAGAGAGTGGATGAAGGCGCAGAGGGCGCTGGAAGGCTCGCAGTAGTTGGCGCATATTGCAGAGAGTGGATGAAGGCGCAGAAGGCGCTGGAAGGCTCGTAGCAGTTGGCGCAGATCGCGGAGAGTGGATGAAGGCGCAGAGGGTGCTGAAAGGTTCGCACCAATTTGGCACAGATTGTAGAGAGTGGATGAGGGTGCAGATTGGGCGCTGGAAGGCTCGTAGCATTTTGGCGCAAAAAGAATTCATGGGTCACGATCGAGGTTGAGTTTGATTCCGGTGAATAGGAACCTAGTTTTGCGAACAGGTGCAGTTGAAGCGGAGTTCGCAGGTTTGTCGCACGAGGAGATGCAACATGTGTAGTTGCAGTGAAGTTCGCAAGTTTGTCGCAGGAGTTGCGGCAGGAGTTCACAAGTTTGTCGCAGGAGTTGCGGCAAGTGTAGCTACAACAGGTGGTGTTTGACAGCTGGTGTTCGCAGGTTTGTTGCAGGTGATTTTGCAACAGGTGGATCACGACAGATGAATCGCGACCGAGGTAAAGCACAGTTCGCAAGTTCTTCGCAGGAGAAGTTGCGACAGGTGGAGTTCGGCTGAGGAGTTGACGCGAACAGGAAAAGGCTTCGGGTAAGGTGTTCGCAGTAGTTCAGCTGAGTTTTCTGCGAACAGGAAAGTCTTTTAGGTGCTAGATGGCACGGTTGACCAAGCCAGATATTCTCAACAAGTTCTTGGGTGATTTGAACTTGTTGAATGATAGCAGGTGCGTTGCTAGTTGGCTTGGTTGCTCAATTCACTTGGTTTAAGAAACTCCATGTAGTATTTCTCCTAAGGAGCTGAATATTCTCAAGGTGGAGATTTTCTCCTAAGGGCTGAATATTTGCAAATTTGGAGATTTGACAGATGTATTTCTCCTAAGGGGCTGGACATTCGCTAAGGTGGAGATTTGTTTGGTAGACACATATACCGGGTGATGCACATTCCTAAGGTGTTGGATATTCGCTAAGGTGGAGAATTGTTAGGTATGACTCATATCTAGGTAGTTGGAGTTTTTCTTAGTGAAGAGGTGTGTCTCTTTATATTTTGTGGGTTGAGGGGGAGCGAGGACGTATTTGTAATTTATCCGTGGGGTTTATCTATAAAAAATGTGTAATCTTATGGATATATGAACCGAATTTGTAACTCCTCTGAAATAGTGAATTCGCCGCTCTGCTCCAGAGGACGTAGGCATGTCTTTGCCGAACCTCGTTAAATCTTTGTGTTCTTCTTCTGGATTTGCGTTTTTTTCGCCCTGAATTTTCATAACATAAGGTACCTAATAGTTTCATAACACCATTTGATTAAGAGAACATCTCCAGGCCTTCCGACGGAGTGGCCTGGATCGTTCTTATTTTCAATATAGTTTTTATAAATAGAGTCGTACCACCTTCTAGAGAAGAATGATAGACCTGAAGAAAAAAGAAGAATGACTCTTAGAGCTACAGTTCAACGTCGTTTCTGCACTACAGATTTGGCGAATGCCTCCACTATGGCAGTCGTCGTCGCCAATCCTGCACGACAACATAGCCCAAACACACTAAAACGACATATTCACGTGAATCACACCCCGCATATGACACAACAATGCCTCCATAGAAAACAATGTAACAATGTTCTGAATGCGATGCAACAATATGTCTTGACAACAGTGTGACGACACACCTCATATACGTGTAACGATGCATCCCAAAGAAGGTGTAACAATATCCCCAAATACGTTACAAGGACACACCTCCATGAAGGTGTGTAACAACACACCCCACATATGACACAATGATGTCTCTCGAAGACGGTGTAACAATGTCTCTGAATACGGTGTAACGACACACTCCAATGACGATACAACAATGCATTTCACATATGGTGCAACAACCCCTCCTAATGATGATATAGCGACGCACCCCACATACACTGCAATGACACCTCTCAAAGATGGTGTAGCAATGATCATGAATTGATGCAACAACACACCCATTAACTGTTTAATAACACACTCCACATACATCATAATGACGCATCCCAAAGAAAATATAATAATACCCCCAAATACGGTGCAACGACCCACCCCGATGAGAGTGTAACAATGCACCCCATACAAAATAAAACACCTCCCGAAGTTGATGTACCAATGTCCCCAAAAATGGGGGATGACCACACCCCGATGATGGTATAAAAATGCATTGTGTATATGACACGACGACATCTCTTGATGACAGTGTAATAACGCACCCAAAAAATGAGGAAATATTTGAAATATTTTAAATCTAAAATTGTTGAATGTATTAATTTTAATTTTTAAGTACCAAAAATAGAAAAAGACGCTTTAATTAAAGCATTGGAAGATGAATTTTAAGTAGATATATAAACATATAAGCATTATAAAATATACAGGCATTATTATTATATATTCACATTATTAATCTTAAATGGCTATGGACTTCAAGCATGTGGGCTAAGGCCCACAGTTGTGGGCTCTAAGCTCTCCCATACGCCTATTGATCCAACTCGTTTTCCCTATTTGGGATCTCGAGGTCAGATGGCGGAGGGAGCGATGCACACAGAGGGAGGGCAGAGCGAGGGAGGGAGTTGGGGTATCGATCGCAGCTGCGGCCGCCGAAGGTTATGGCCGGTCTAGAATCTCCGCCAACGAATCTTGAGAAGCGGCCGTGCAAGGTAACCATGTCTTTTATCATTTCTTGAAGATTTATTCCCTCCTTTATGCTTCCATACATTCCTCTTGGCTGACGGATGCGGTGCTCCTGTTCTCCAGAAATGGATCATCCTGTTAATGAGACTGTGACTTACGTTTGCAATGTATTATTAATTAGTTGTCAAATTAGATATAAATTTATGTGGATTCATTTGTGTTTAGTTAATGGGGAAGGAAAACTATACTGATTTGTAATGATTTGTTAACGGTCTCTTGGCTGACGGATTCAGTAAATCCTATATGTCCGGATTTAATAAATCTGGCGAACAAGATGATTCAGTAAATTCTGGATTTAAGGCAAAACTGAGAAAAAAAAAAACTGGATTTATTAAATTTGGTATTTAAAAATTGCCATTTTTTTGTACTTGCAAGACTTAGATTAAATCTGACTTCAATCCGCTACCAAATAGCCCCCTAAAAGTTTTAGTTCATCATAAAATATGGGAATTGCTTTAATTAGTTTAAATCTTAGCTTCATGTTGAGATTTTAACTTTGCATGTGCCTTGAGGCCTTTAGTGATTCGTAAAAATTCTACTGTTCTATATCCACATGGATGATAATTATTATAAAAAATAAAATGGATTATACTTTTGAATTTGTATGTAATGTGTTTGTTTAAAATAATTTGTTAATAATATTTTGAAAAAAATAAATAAATTTAAAATAGCAATCTTGATTGCTATGTAAAGAAAAATAAAGTAGATTATCATTTTACCCATGTATATAAAATTTTTACTTGAAAATTGTTAAAAGGTAATTCGAAAAAATAGAACATTAGTCCATGGAATGACACTATAATATTAATTTTTTCATATAAGAAAATTGCTAGGAAGAATAAGATAAATAAAGCAAGTAATCCACCACTAAAAAAAGTCTTATAGAAATTTTCTAAGTAGATAGAATGAATGTTATATCTAATATAGATTCTAATATAGTGATTAAGTTTTTAAGGAGATATTTTTCAAAACACAAAGTGTCATTCTCTTAAAACCTACAGTTCAACCTGTAGGAAAGCCGTCGGTTATATTAATCGTCATTAGGCTGTTTGTAAGTAAAGACAAATTTAGCTATGAACTCTAGACTGTTGGTTTTTCTGCTAGTTTTACTGTTTTTCTGTAGTGATGTAAACATTAAATTAAGGAGATAATTGTGTGTTTTTTAACTCTATTATAGAAGTTAAACGACTATAATGCAGAGTTTGAGCATGAATAACATAGAGGTTTTGGATCTTGCCTCCTCATTAATGGCGATGTATTGCTTCCTTTATCTCGGTCCCCTTGGAAGAGTTTGAGAGCATAATTAGTAGATGTTATGAGTCTAAATATTGAAAGCATTTCAGAGGTTTTAATTATCTCTCAAATTTTATTATATGGATTCTATCTGTCAAATTTAATTAAGAATGTCAATGGTTATGTTAGAAAGTAATCTTTGGTGTTCAAGGGTAGGTAATATACTTAGAAGAGATGAAATGGTCTAGAACTATATCGTAGAGGTTTAAATTTTTTATGTTTGGGAGATAATATATGGGACCTTTTAATCCATATATTGGAAATAAATTTATATTGATAGTTGTAGGCTATGTCTCCAAGTAGATAGCATGAATGACTATATGTAATATTGATTGATTTTGATATTTTTTTCAACAACTTTGCATATGATTATGCAACTTCTCTATATTCACTAAATTGTAGCATATCTGCTTGACCATACCTTTCCTGCCAAGCCTATATTGATCATATAACTTGCATCACTTCATTTAAATTACTGAGCATGTCCATAAAATCTTTCACCAACTTATAAATTTCCTTTGGAATCAACAAATGAGCGTTATTGTTAAAAGCATTAATGTACGTTGAGAACTGCCCCATGATTATACTTCCAATCAAATGTAGAATTTTAAACTTGACATTGGTTGTTCTATTGTTGTCTAGAAGTGCCACCTTGCTAATTTCATTTAAATTTTATCATTAATTAAACAGTTATATTTATTGTTGGCTAGAAGCATGACTTTTCCCATTTTATTTAAATTTTATCATTCAGGAAATACTTTTACTGGTCCAACTAAAATGACCTACATATTGTTGAAATGATGATGCAAACATATGCTTTAATATCAAGTTGATCTATGATGATTAAGGGTCTAGGGTTTTAATGAAAATAGAATAACACTTTGAATGTAGATCATGTAAAGGGATTAGGATCTCCTGAATCAAAGAGTACTAAATATAAGCTTGTGGTTTTTCTTTTTTTTCCTTATGTCAGTTAAAACGAAGCAGCTTTGTAATGCATTTCTGATGAACCTATTTCTCGACAGTCCTAACAGGAAAAGAAGACCTTTACTTACAGTTAGAGAACAGGAAAGGATATTTTACACGTTGACTGCACTGGAGCTTATTTCACAACTAAGGAACATCATCATTCTAAACACTTTGAGGAGATTGTGCAGCACCGTTTAAATTGGGCTTTCTCTGCTGTAAAAGCACTCTTGACATTTCTGATGTGGTTTTAATATATCATTGAACATCTGTGAGGCTGACGAGGTTTTAATATATTATTGAGGCCAAATGCAAAGTTTCATTAACTGATGGGCTTCTGGACAAAGTCGAAAAGATGCCATTTTCTTACAACATTGTATGCTTTGCTGTGCCTATTCGTCCCTGTTTTCTGCATCCTGGTTTTACTAAGCTCAGGTCTTCCGGAGGTAGCTCCAAATTCCCTTAGCGGAGAATCGATGTCAGAAAGAACAATGGAAGGCGAAACCATCGTAGGTGAGCTCGGCCTCTTGATGATCAAAATGTTGCCTGATGATCTACCTTTCACCGCCTTCGTCCCGTCGGATAAGGCATTCAATCATGTCCTGAAATTACAATCGAATAACAGTTTGATGGCTGATAAGATGAAGGATACCTTTGCTATCCTCTCTCGAATAATGGGTTTCTGTGCAGTTCCTCAGCACATTTCTTCAGAATCTGTGCCTGTCCTGAAGGAGTTACATGTGGATTCAGTGTCTGGATTTAGAATTTATATTCTTAAGATGCCAGATGGAACACTGTTAGCTAACAATATTCGGTCGGAGCAGGTTGATCATAGAAAGGGCGAGATCATTGTGCATGTGATGGAAGGGGTGATCATGGATGCAGAGTTTGAGCAGTCCTTCATTTCTGATCATGAGGAATAACATAGAAGTTTTGTAGCTCGCCTCCTCATTAATGGCAATGTATTGCTTCTTCTATCCCATTGTTGTCAGAGTCTCAAGATTGATGATGTGGATTATTATAGGAACTGTGATACGAGGGTCTTAGTTGTGGTTTATAGTTATTTTTAGGCTTCCAAAAGAGGTTCTTTGGCAATTCTGGCATGAAGATATATGATATATCAGCTTCCATTCCCGTCTCTACATTACCAAATTGACCTTAATGGGTCTGCTCTTATGGCCTCAAGGTCCCCAGTGTTGCTACACCATGGGATATCTTTTGGATTGATGCCATCCAAGTTGCAAACAAGTCAAGTCGAGTTTGAGTTCGAGTCGTGCTTAACTTGAGCCCAGCTCTTCTGTCGAAATGCAAGGAAAAAAATGCTCTTTTTAATGCATGTGGCAAGGAAATTAGTAGCAGTTAGCGAATGTTTATGTGTGTGATTTATTGGCTTGAAATCTGTAAAAAATTCATTTTAGATCAATCACAGTTTCATAAAAATTATGTCGCTAACAAGCAAAAACTTGCTTGTTGTGGATTCATGAAATTTCCTGTACAGCATCATATTCTTATAGAGCCTACTGCTTTTTTAGCCTAAAGGAAAGTATACATACACGCCTCACAATTGCTATGCTTACATATCTAACACCTAAAGTTTAATGTTTCACTTTGATGCGTGATAGAAAATTCGTGGCGGTAGAGTAGCGGATTATTGTCTTAGCGTTATACGAAAATTCAGCATACACACAGATGAAAAACAAATAAGCGGTGACGACTCTAGAAGTTTTTACGTGGAAAACCAGTAAAGGGAAAAATCACGGGGCCTGGCCCAATTGAGAAAATCCACTATTGATTGATGTTTACATAAATTCATCGTCCTACATACATGAAAATGTAACTATATTTTTCAGACTACAAGGTCGACTGACGACGTCTGGTTAATGGTGAATTACGATGATTTGTGGAGTTCAACGGTGACGGAGGTCGGCAGTAGTCGAAGGAGGTCTGCGGTGGTTGATGGTGGTCGACGGTGACAGAGGTCGACGGTGAAGGAGGTTGACGGTGATGGAGGTTGACGGTGACGGAGGTTGACGGTGACGAAGGTCGACGATGACGGAGGTCGACGAAGGTCGGCGGTGGTCGACGGAGGTTGGTGGTGGTCTTCAGCGGCGAGCACCTGCGAGCTGTCGTCTCTCTGCAGGCTCGACTCTCTTTCATGTGAGGGTTGGGGGTCTATTTATAGTGTTTTGAGTGCAATTAATGCAACCAGTTTGATCGGACGGTCCAAATGACTCCCATTGATCAGACGATGTTTAAGAGGTATTTGATGGCCATAACGATGCCAGAATTAAGTGATCTTGGGCTTGTTGGATTCATCTTGTCGAGACGCTCGATTCGAGTATAGAACTGCTAGTGTCACGCATTTGTTTGAGCTTAAATGTGTTTGAAAATTCTACAGAATGGGTTAATGACTTGATCTAAGCTTGATTTGACTCGGATTGGATAGTTTTTATATCATTAGGTTTGTCTCGTCGAATTTGAGTCGGTTGATTATAAGTTTCTTAAAATCGGAGATTTCTGGATGACTTTTATCGAGATTTGAACGTTTTTTACTCAAAAAATTGCACTGAGATTCGTGTCGTGCCTCGAGATTGATGCTGGATAATTAAAATTTGTTATTTTCGTATCACACTTATAGCACATCCATGTCATAATTCAATGCATGAAAAGTTGTTTTGAATTTTAAAAGGTTAATTGTAGCGGTCTTTCTTATGTAGTAATAAAGAGTTAAGGGTTATATACGTAAATCTGAAGATTTCGATGTTAGATATGTAAATTCATAAGAATTGTGTGGTATGTTTAAATAGCTATATAAATATCTTGTGTTTGTTCACATTATTTTATGATTGATTTACGCATACACCACCCATTTTTTAGATATTTACATATCTATCACCTAAACTTCATCTGCATATATGCCACCTTCTAAAGGGAAAAAATTTGCGTACTTGAGACTTATGCAGAGTTGCGTACATAATAGGTTACAATGAGGTTATAGTGAGGTTATTGGGAGGGTACAGTGAAGTTATTAGGAGGTTATTTTTCAATAACCTCACTGCAACGCGGAAGGTTAATAGAGGGTTACAGTGAGGTTATTAATTTTTTGCCAAACTTGACCTCAGTAGTGGCTATCATCAAATTCGCATACGACCCGGCGACGAATGGAAGGCCGCTATTAAAACTCGTGAAGGCTTATATGAGTGGAAGGTCATGCCTTTCTGATTATACCACTCGAAACTTGCTATTTACAAATCAACCACCCTCTTTCATCCAATTTTCAAATTCTCACTCAAATATCAAAATTTATGGTAAAACCCCAACCCATTATTTTTTTTAATTTTTATTTTTATCCAATTATCAATGATTTGATTATGATATATGAATACATCAGTTGGCAGTTCAAAAAAAAATCAAATGGGTGGTCAATTTGTAAATAGTAATGTTCCGTGTGGTTGGTATGCAATTATCCCTTTTTATTTTTAGTATATTCTATGCGAAAAATTATTACATACGGACAACGTACGCAGCGCTGCGTATGGAATGTCCAAATAATCACCTAATAACCTTCGCGATCATGTATTTTAGGATTATCGAGAGATTATTAGCAGGTTATTGCGGTATTATTCTGAATAATCGTGAAAACCTCCTAATAACGCCTCAATAGCCTCCATGAGTTTCGTTTTATATTTTTTATCCGTTATTCGGAGTATTGTGAGGTTATTGACGGAGTTATTGCTCAAATAACGGCTACGATAACGTCCTATAACTCTGTCGATAACCTTGCAGTTTTGTTTTAATGTTATTCACGGGTTATTCGCTGGTTATTCGTTGGTTATTTGGGGATTCCGTACACAGTGCTGCGTACGTTGACCGTATGAAATAATTTTCCAGTCTATGCAGCGGGGATTCATATAATGATTTTTCTGTGAAGTGAGACAAAACAGATTACATGATTTCCTGGTTTTTGGATTGAATCCACATTGTTTCCTTTGTTTAGCTTTTCATGCTCAGCTGCTTAAGCTAAGAATGGTTATAAGTAGGAATCTTAAGACAAATGTCTAAATATTGAATTTGCTTCCCAAAAGATGTTGACATCCCTCATTTTGCCTAACTCAATTTCGAATTTGATTGAAATTCATTCAAAATTTATTATGATTTGTGCTCAAATCAACCAAGGTTATTATTATTATTATTATTTAATTGAAAAATTATCAAAATGTCAGCAGAAAAAAGTCCAAAAAGATATTTTTCTAGCGAATTCGATCAAAATTTTAATAATTTAGGGTTTTTGTTAAAGCCACTCATTTTTCTGAGGAAGCAAATTACAAAAATTAAGATTTATAAAATTTTATCAATATAGGGTAATAGTGCTGGCAAGAATCTTGAGTAGATTTGAAGGTGCAAGACAAGGCGTGTCAAAAAAGAGGTCACTAATAGGTGAGTATGAGGCCCAATTGTTCAATCAGAACCACCATGATCGAGATTAATCAAAGTTTCCAAGAAGTTCGAACCTGAGCATTTCGACCAGAAGTGAAGGGAAGTATGGGGGGATCAAAGCTATTCCCTTGATGGAACCAATCAAAATTCTCTCAGAAGGCATTTAATAGCCTCTCTGAACATCATCAAGAGTCTGTGAGATGAATCTCAGCCATATCCCAAGTCCTCTTTGTCCAAGGGCGGCTAATTATTATATTATGGTGTTTCGCCTTCTGCCTGATAGTCCAACTTTGCCTTGTCGATAGGAGCTCCATGTCGAGAATTGAGGGCATGTGGCAAGACTTGACAAATTGTTCGACTCAACTTAACTAACTGAGTCAATCTTGCCAACCATTTTCCAATAAGAGTCGTTGCCAACAAGTAGCATTAAGCCTAGCTGACCAGTAGACTTACCGAACAAGTTTGATCGACATGTATGTTTAGGTTAGATGACCGTCAGTGCCTATTAAGGGCTTACCAGCCTAGCAAGCTGAGCTTTATACCAACTAAGCTTTGGGCACACATATGTAAAATATCTATGGTACCATATACAGTTCTCACTAAAGCAGAGACATATTGTACCCTTTTTATTTATAAATTGGTGATCATCATATGAATAAATATTTGGATCTCTTTCAAATTATTGTTCATTAATGTGCATCTCTCTCTATCTCTCTCTCTCCCCTATATTACACTCTTTTCCTTGTGTGTGATTTACAGACACATCAAGATCCATGATCCTAAAAGTTTCGATAAGTGTGGATCCTGCTAGCAACAAGAAGAGAACTATCACAAGGAGAAGAAACTCACACAGAGATACCGCTAACATGGAGTGCCCTCGGGAGTTTGTGCAGCAACAAATTCAGGAGTTGAAGCGCTGAGGTCGAATAACTGATCACCTCAACCTGAAGAAAGGATTGGAGATTCCTAGTACCTTGATAGTGCTTAGTCGGCACCGATGGAAAACAGCGGTTCAAGTGAATTGAAGCACCCCTTCATTCAAAGAACCCATGCTCCCAACAAATTTTCAAAGCTGAGCCCCTAGAGAGATTCAAATTTCCCACTCTAATATCTTGTAAGGGTCAGACTGATCCAACAACCACATTGTCTTCTTTGAGTTAACCTTCTGCTTGCTAAGGATCATAGACACCTTGAAGTGCCACCTGTTCTTCACTATGTTAGAGTGGCATGAGCTACTTCAGGTTTCAGATCTTGCACTTCCAACATCTCCTTCTGGAAGCATATGATGAATGAGCAAAGACTCCTGTGTCCCTATCAGATTTGCAGGAGGGTCTGCAAATTTTTCTGGGACTTTTGGGTGTTAGGAATACTAAACCATAAACATTTGGTTGAAATAAAAAAATAAAGCATTTCAACATGGTAAAGAAAAGAAAGCAACTAAGTGCATCAGTGATCTTTAGTAGACACATAGTCGACTCTCATGAGACTATGTAGTCTGTTGGATCGGTCCTTGCCTTATAGAAATCCAATACCATGATTTTGAACCTCTTTGGGGCTTAACCTCAGATATTTGCCAAGAGAACACATTCTCTGGCTGTCGGGACGCCTCAATATGCTAACCTGTGTTGATCAACCTGTATTGATCCAACACTATCGATGTATTGGGGGTCGCCTTCTCTTTCCAGGGTTAGAGTGGACTCTTTGGCCATTATGCACCGACCATTACTCTTAGGGGTATTGCTCTCTTCCTCGAGCTAGTGCCTCTTGGATGCCGTCCATTATTTAATCCTTCAACTCCAATATTTGAAGGTTCATAAGCTCCATGGTGCACTTCCTAGTGCCGGTGTTTTGTTATGGGTTTCTTCTTCATGGGTTGCTCCTCTTCTTGTCTGTAACAGGACCACGCTCACCACACTTTTTAGTATATCGAAACTCGATTTATATGTAAATCACACTCCATGGAATATATCATAAAAAATCAGAGAGAGAGAGGAGTAAGTAAATTGTATCAATCATGTTGACCTTTCTTGACCTTTTTGGCTAAAACCACATATATCTAACATCCTTTGTACATAAAATGATCTTTCAATTTATAAGGGGGGAGAGAGAGTGAGAGAGAGAAAGAAAGTACAATATGTTGATGTTACATTTTCACTACTATTTTAATGGGGGCAGATAAGATATTTTGGGTATATTATAGGTGTGAGCCAATTGCTCGGTATTAGCTCGTTCAACTGAGCTTATATACTTAGGCTCAACAGGTCCAGTTCGATCAACTAGGCTTAATCGGTGCTTTTCATCGGTTGAGCTCGATTGGCTTCAGGTTGGCAGGACTAGCTGTGCTGATTGAGTTAGTCTGACTGTCCACCCTTAATGATAAATGGGGGAACTTCTAGACACCCCCAATATGATTGGAGATGCTGAGGAACAAGATATTCTCTTAAATTGACTTCTTCATACCGATTTGCCTAGACGTCTCTTTGTCCCATTTTTGACAGAATGGCTTGGACTTGGGTCATTCAGTCATCTTTTGTAGCTCGGTCGGCTTTGGCCTTGCTTGCTTTGGCTCAGACAACTACATTTTGTCGGATAAGCGAGTTTCATGATATTATGTCAGTGGGCACTCCTTTGTAGTATTCTCCTTTGGACTGTTTGATCTCCTCATAATCAACACTAGAATGATCTTTGATGTACATGTATAGTTATGAAAATTATGATTGCTGATTTAATTTTTTCTTCTTTTACATACACACACATAAATCTTGAGAGAGGACAAATTAATGACACTATATAAGTTCAGACTTATTGATATTGTCAAACTTGAGCAAGTATATTACAAAATATAATTACATTGAATGAAATTGATTTTCTCAATAAATGCATGATTATGCTATATAAATATTAATTGTGTTTTATTTTTTCTTAAATTATATAGGTATGTTATTCCTTTATGTAATTACCATTCCTTGTTAAATTTTTTTTAACATTGTCCTTAGTGGGCTACTTACCCCCACATCCAATGTGGCTTAAAAAAAGAAAGTCAGCATCTTGTCCACATATATGCTAGACATAAAAATCTAACAAAAAAAAAACATTTAATTAAACCTTAACTTGATTTTAACAAATTAAGTTTACTCTTACTTATACTGTCAACTTAAACAAAAGATTAAAAAGTTGAACTATTTATATCTAATTTTTTTGAAAAAAAAAATAAACACATCTCAAAGTCAACCAAATTCATAAATTTATATTACCCTCATAATTCAATGAATTTATACTCCATTTTAACTAAAAGAAAAACTGTTACATATTCATAATAAAAATTTTCATATATATATATATATATATATATATATATATATATATATATATATATATATATATATATCTGTGTGTGTGCTCGCGCGCGCGCCACAAGGCTTGGCATGTTGGTGACCGGGTCACTTTAAGTCCCCTCAGGTCAAGAGTTTGACCCCACCGTGGCGCGGGGGTTATGAAATTTTAGACACATGGCCCACGCTCTCGTCATGAGGCCTTAGCGCATGTGAAATCGGTATGTGTGTGTGTGTGTGTGTGTGTGTGTACGCACACACACACATGAAAAAGAGTTGGCAGCTGCGTTTAGGGCTGTCAAAAAAGCTCGTTGTTCGCGAACAGCTCGTGTTCGGCTCGTGAAGTTAAGTAAACGAACCGACACGAACAAATTTTTTTAGCTCGAATTACAAACGAGCCGAACACAAACAACTATTTGTTCGCTCGTGTTCGGCTCGTTTTAGCTCGAAATAAAAAAAAATCATATAATTATTTATATAATAATTTATTATATATATTATTTTTATATTAATATATTATATATATTTATATTTAAGTTTAAATCGTAATTGTTTGTGTGGTAACGTGGTTATGCGTCTTGTTTCAATTCATTTGGTCGCAGTTCGAATCAGATCACTATACGTATATTTTTCCAGATTAATTTTAAAGAGCGATTTCGAGCCGAACACGAGCCGAACACGAACAAGAATATTTAATTCGAATTGCCGTAATACACATCTTTCATGGCCATTTCAAGCAATGACCGATTTTGAGCTCAGTTAGTATCGAGCAGTCGAACACGAAGCGTTGTCAGCCGTGAGTCTCTTGAGGTCACGAATTCGAGCCCGTTTAAGTGCATCCTCTACCTTGCAGTCGGAGATCGAATAGTTAGACGCTTGATATATGATATGATAACCTCTGGCCAATCTTTTATATGCATCCTCCCACATCCTCTGTACTTGTCAGTATCCCGTTGGCGTGAGGCATTGAGAACCTTATAATTAATGCTATGCCCCCCTTAACTTTCTTACTCTTAAACACACGCACATATAAATAGAACTTAACGCCGATAAGACTGCCGGCGAAGAAGAAGAAGAAGAAGAAGAAGAAAGACAGCTGACCAAAAGAGAGATAATTAATGAAGCCGAAGCCATACTACAGCTTCAGCCGGATCAAAGCAGAGAAGCTCGGCCGCTCCGCCTTCTTCACTTGCCTTCTCATCACCCTCTTCTTCGTCGCCATAACTAAGCAAACCTCTCATCACCCCTCGCCCTTATGTAAGTGATATAATCAACACTTACTGTAATCTTTTTCTTAATTCGGATCATGATCTTAATTCTCAAAAACAAGTCCCCAAGATGAAATTTTTAGTTTGCAGTTCTGATTGGATTTTGCTGATTATATATATTCAGATTGAAAGTTTTGAACTTGCAATAGTTTGTGGGAGTATTGATGAGAACTGTTACATCCATCAAATCTTACAGATAGTTGATTTCTTATATTTTGATTATCTCATCCCATCGAAGCCTTTCTGAATATTTGTTATTATATATATATATATATTATTTTCAGTGGGTTTTAAACTATGGGCACATAGCAACGTGCCTTGTCCGAAGGTGAAGGAATATGAAGCAAGAAGCTTTACTAAGAATCCTGCAGGTTAGTCATAAATTTTTAGTATTTTTTGGAGATAATTTGTGTTGAAAATTCAATTTCATGCAGCAAAATAAAATATTCTAATTTAATTTTTTTATTTTCTGTTTATAAAGATAATTATATATGATTAATATGAACAATATTAGATAGTAATTGTTTAGAAACATTTAGTTTAAGATTAAGTTATATATAAATAGATGATTGGATATTTATTTGTTAAGTTCTGATGACTTATTGTATTTGAATTAAGGAACTAATTATAAGTTTTATCTGTGATTAATTAAATTTAATTGTGGACACTAAAGTGTAAAAGTATTAAGCGTGACTAAGACGTTTGGGAGAGATTAATTAATCAGATTGCAGACATTTCAAAACCGAATAAGTTCTTTTTATCTATTTATTTATTTTGGAGGAAATACAGACATAAATGAAAAGAAGAATAGAAATCAAAACATATGTACTCATAATGAATAATGAGTTTCAGTCTATGAATTTGAGTTTGTTAGCAAGTGAATTATGGTAATAATACTCTACTTGACCAACTTAGTAATATATATATATATATATATATATATATATATATATATATATATATATATATAAAGATTGATCAACAGTCGGAGACCGCCGATCAATCTACGATAGGTTGAACTGACCGAGAAGCGGATCCCCTCCAGTCACATGTGTCTTATTCAAATCCTCCCACAGAGGATGAAATTCGAACACTCGACGCGAGAGACTATGCGAAAGCCGCAACCAATAAGCCAATGCTCGCGGACACATAATATATATATATATATATATATATATATATATATATATATATATATATATATATATATATATATATATATATATATATATATATATATAGCTTGCATATGAGATTAACTTCTTAAGGCTCCTCACACTGTGCGATACACGACAGCGTGGTTGCATATCAGCGTGATCCGTCACATATAATATTTTCTTCATACTGCATGTGTGTTCATGTACAGATTAAAAGCACAAATATATCTAAGCCTAGAAAAACAATTGTCAAAGTTTAAGTGAATTTTTCGAGGTATTTATCACAATTAGTAAGTTAATCATTTGTTATTTAGTATTTGAAATCATTGGGGTAATATTTTCTGTTTTAATTTCAGAGTAAGTGCAACAATTTTTAGGTAGGCATTTAGTAAACTTTCATATATTTATTTTAAAGTTTTGATTAAGAGCGACAAATAAATAAATTTCTAACATTTTTTTTATGAAAATATGAGTAAATGTTAATTTCTAATCATACACACTTGCATCCTTTTAAGCAATAGCCAAATTTATGGATAAACGTTTTACAAAATATTAAAAACATTCATTTTGCTATGAAGGCACAAATCGCTTTCATTTATAGCGCAAGTTTTATGGTGCATTTGGGGTAGCTTATCTGCTGCGGTAGTGTTTTGAAAATGCCGCCTCACTGTTTGGAAGCTGCTCAAATTGATTTTTTATAATAAACACGGAACGCAGGTCGATCTCTGCAGTCTACGTTTCCAGATAAACAACACAAGTTGCCCCAAACGCACCCTTAGACTTCAAGCAAATTTAAGAAAGAGCTACATACATCCAATCATCATTAGAAATTTTAAGGGGACTGAAGGGTCTTAATATCTTTGAAGACTGTATAAATACATACAATATATATATGTATATATTATAATGCTATCCAGCTATATGAATATAATGCAAATCAGGCATACATCCTTATCATTAATTATTATTTCTAAAAAATAGTTTAAAGACAAATGATGTAGTTATCAATTTATAGTTTAGAATTGATATTGATATATGAATGCCTCACATAAAACCTCTTAAATATTTGAGAAATTAATGGATTGATTGTGAAGGATTGATGCACTTAGAAAGGGAAAGGTGTGGTGCATTTGAGCTCAATTTTCATAATTATCTTCACATATATTAGCCTCTAAAATATATATATATATATATATATATATATATGGCCCATTTTAGATTGTGACATTACACCTAAAGATGCCATGTCATTGCATAGGTTTCAAATAGGACACAAGCAAAGTGATTGGTTGTGGCTCACTCCTTTATTTCCCTCCCATCATTTCATTTTTTGGCTTTAATAAATAAATAAATAATTTGATAAATCAAATATCTAAACCTTAATTTGATATGGAACTTTAGTGTTATACATAGAAAAATTAAAGTTTAGATGTTAGATATTTAAATACATAAGAATTACTTGCTATGTATGTAAATGTTATCATAATGCTTTATAAAACTACATAATACAACTTAGTGAAGCTTTCATTTTGTGATATGTATTGATGGAGTTTTCTTTGCTTATTCAAATTATTAAGGAAGAAGCAAAAGCTTTATTTTAATATAGTTAAATGTAAAAATGATTGTTGTTTTGCAAATTGACAAAGCAATTTGCAAATTCAAAAAGAAGTGTCTTATCTTCAAGCAAAAAATAGATTAGGAAAATACAATATTTTATATTTGCCGGAATTTTTCCTATTAATAACTATTAGTTAGCTAGCCACAAAAAGTTGACTCAAAGCTGGTGATAATACCGATCTCATATATAAATATATATATGTTTTGTCTAAAAGAATGGTCTGAGACTACGAGCTCCTGCGCAATCGCTTATGTCTTAGCTTATTCGAAGCAGCGCTCAGCTATCGTGATACGGCGGAGAGGGATTTGAACTCGTGACTACGAAAGGACTTACGACCTTTAAAGAGGATGCTCTACCAACAGGTTACGGCTGACCACACACACACATAGGGGTGTAAACGAACCGAACATGAATGAACATAGCTAGTGTTCATGTTCGGTTCGTTTGAAATTTAGTTTCTTTTAAATAAGCTCGCGTTTGAAATAGTTCGTGAAGTCATTGTTTGTGTCACGAGACTTGTTCGTGAACGACAATGCCATTTTAATTATATAACTTATATTATATAAATATATAATATCTATATTAGTATATTACTAATATAGTATATTAATATATTATTATTATTAATTTATTATATATTATAATTTATATAATTTAATTTTTAAAATATCATATAATTTTCATATATAATTATTTTAAATTATTTTATATTTCGAACACTAATGATTCAAACACGAACGAACACATCACTATTCGTGTTTGGTCCGTATAACTAACTGAACGAAAAAATTTATTCGTGTCCATCTTGTTTACTTATCGAATGAATCGAACACGAACTGTTCACGAACAACGAGCTTTTTTGAAAGCAATATTGCATATTTTTTGCATAATGATAAAGTCAATGAATCGAGAATTACACAATGAGAAGGCAGGGAAGCTATCGTTTGATTGATTATTATTTTTCAATAATAATAATAATAATAATCATTTGTCGCTGTTCATATCGATGAAGACTACGCAAATAGACAAATTAGAGCAGCTGTAATTGACTTGAGATTTAGAAAGTAACTTCTCATATCAGGCTAAAATAAAAGTATGCGGTCACCTTTTATATGCTATCATCAAATGATCCCTAAAATTAACACAAATGAAATTTCAAATGCATCATCTGTCTGTATTTCTAAATCATTAAATTTCTTTTCGGAAGATTTATATAAATACCATTTAAATACTATTATTTACATATCTAACACTTAAAAACTTTAATTTTTACATATTGCCACATCACCTATGCATGAAAAGGTGTATTTCACTTTTTAAACTGAAAATAGTGAATTCTTTATGTGATTTGAAACATTTGAGTGGTATAAATGTAAAATGTAAACTTTATGTGCTAGTATGTAAATACACAGGAATTGGGTGGTATGTGTGTAAATGTCCCTATATTTAGAAATATTTTGAGCACTTTCAACAAGTTTTCCTCCTCTCCTCTCATACTCTAGGCACCATTGACATAACTGCCAAATGCCTCATCTCATTAACTCATCCCCAGATGACTCACTCTGCCTTCCTAGTCTAGTGTAAGGCCAAGTTGAGCCAACTCAACCATCTCTTTGTTAGGTAGTCGACAACCAATGTTAAATTTTTATCGAAAAATCATGATATGAATCATTCAAATCATTGTGCATCTCTTAGTTGCCAATCAACACCATATTAAAGAGTTTGTCATATCAGTTCATATTTTTGATTTTGAAAGACAAATTAACACAATGATAATATAGAATACACTATAAAAATATGACTCAAAAGACAATCAGGATTATTCGAAATATAGCTACTTTACATAACAGAAAGTCTTGAGAAGAAGGCAAATAATGTGCATCATATTTCACACAAAATAGAATAATATAGATGAAAAATGTAAAATCATAAGGCAAACACAAAAAGTTGACTTAGTTAAATGATAAGGGCCAATGTCTAAACATGATATTAGACCACACTACAATAATATTTAGTGCTTGGTAGGATCCACAAATTGGATGGTTTCATCATTCAAAACTTTAGAAAGTGAACATTGACAAAAAAGAAGCACAAAAGAAACTCCACTAATTCTTTGTGGGTAATGGAAGCCTCAATTAGTCTCTACTTTGATTATTTCCGAAGCAACTTAAACAGTCATTCCACAACAAGAGGCCAACTGGAATCCCACAAGCATTTTGAGGTCTAAAATAAAAATAAAAGATGACACTAGTACTTTTTAGACCAGGCCAAAATACAAGTAGGTGTGTGGTTACCCTCTTTAGCTAATAAAATAAAAAGATTCACACAGTACAATAATTCAAGTAACGATTGATGAAATTGCACATACATTAAATGTGTCTAAGTTGTAAATCATGATATCTTTTGTAATGTAAGTAAGAATATTCTGACCGATACCAAATAGTTGAATACTATGGTTAACTTAAAAATCAGAAGAATGCTTATGTTGCCCTGCCACAGTACTCCCAAGGCAGCATGGGTTCTGTGAATCACACCAGAAGATCAACCTCAAAAAGGTTTGTAGGCCAAGAATATTTAACTGGCTTCAACTGAGTCAGAACCAGAAGGTGCTGTTCGGAGTCTTTAATAGTTTTCAAAAACAAAATCATCTCATCAGAACTCGGCCTCGCCACTTGACGTCCAACCTTAACTCATATTCTGACTACTTTTGTGATAGTTCGAGTTCTATGAATTCGATCTTGTAGCACTCACCTTGTCTCCCAACAAGAAGATTTTGGCTTTTTTAATATTTGATTAGAAATAAACAATATACAAAACATTTGCATAGGTAGTTTGGATTTCTCGAAATTTTTTTTTTGGTGAATTTGGAATATGAGGAAATCAGGAAAATTTTAATACAGACATGACCTTTGTTCGTCACCGCCACTTGCTTGCCTGCCGCCTACCCGTTGTTGACCTCTATTGCATGCAACAGCCAGTCTACCTTCCGCAAGCTACTGCTCGCCACTTGTCACCGCTCGTCTCCTGCATTGCTTGCCTGTCACATGGCAATTTAAGAATCACTGCTGGCAGTGGTTTAACCTTCTGCAGATGAAAACATACCTCCAAAATTCATTTTTTTTTATATCAATATATTTTGTGAAGATAAAATAAGATTACACTTCATAAAATTTGTTATAATAATGTGATAAATAAAATTTTCATTTTTCAACTCCATTTAACATGTGGTTTAATGAGCTTTGAATGAAACCTCTCTAGTCAATATGAGAAATCAACATTAGCAGGCACAACTAAACTTGGGCCAACCTGACCTGGGAGGGCTTATTGGGCAGACTCATGGGAATGACCATCCAATCATTTTCTAACATAAGTAGGGAAGCATTTGATTGATATACTCCAATATAAATAAATCCCAATAATATATTTCCTAATATTGATATATTGATCATATGTTTACTCATTTTGACCATAATTCAATAGAGAACAATCTCAAATTCATAAGAAAATCCTGAGCTTTGACCCCATCGAGAATTCCCATTTGGTATTCTTGCCTGTCAAATTCTTTTCCACCTCCTTGGTTGGTCTGTCTTCTCCTTTGATAAAAGAACAACAGTATTGAGATTTTCTCCTGTTCCTCCAACTTTCATTTTTTGAAATAAACTCTATTCAAGTCTTTACATTGTAATAACACATTCTCCAATAATTAGAAGAGTGGACCATTTAATCATTTATTTGTACTAATGCTTGTTATACAAACAATGCTAATAGGGATTTCTGCAGAGTTACCAGCATTAATATGAGAGTAACTTTTTTTTTTTTTTTTAATCAGGTCTGTGCAGTAATTTAGAAGCTTACTAGGATTATAATGTTGCTCTTTTTTACAGAGTACCTAGAAGTATTTGTAGGAATTGATTTGATGGTTTTTGTTGATAACAACTTTTCATGCAATTCTCTCTAAAACTTTTTTCTCTCTCAATCTTCGGTAAAGTCATATCCCAGAAAGCGCAGTGAGTCGGCCATTAGGTCAATTCAAACAAGTTTTTTTTTTTTTTTTTTTTTTTGCTTTTTGTTGTTGTTGCCAGGAATCTTCAAAACAACTTTATCAGAACAAATCAATATCAGATTTCTTTCATTTTGAAGATTTTATGTTCCCTGTAAAATCTCAGGGTAGCTCAGTTATGTTTCGTGGTGCAGGCAATGAAAGTATAGTGTCAATACAAGTCATTTACCAAAAGAAATCTGAAGGAAAACAGAAACTAGAAGGTCAGTACGTATCTGTGGAGCACTAATATAGAAGCATGTAAAAAAAAAAAATTGATTGATTAATCTCTTTAAATTTAAATCCAAGCAGGCAATGAAGTCGAAAGCTCATCACTGGACCTGCTAGAAAAACTGGAAGAAAAAAATCAAGGTAAGTGCATTCTCTGAAGGAGTTCATATATATATCCAATTACACTAAGGCAACTCCTTTCTTCAGCAAAACTGAATAATCTTGAATTAAATACTCGCTTTTTACAGTTAATGTAAATATTAAGGCGATGGATCAAACTCACACATTTACCAGCAGATCAAAGGAGCACAGCCACATAACTGCAAGCAGTAGTCAAGAGGAGAATCAAAAGAGAGGAAGTAATTCTCAAGTACAAAACAACACATTACAAAAGAGCTATCCACAAGATAGCTCCCCAACAACAAACAGTTTCCAAGCCCCAAATTATCAAATCAAAAGTTAGCAAACTCTCACTCAGTCATTCTTTGAGTTGAATGCATCCAGAAGTAGCTTAGCTGAATCTCCATTATTTAGATTAACACTTGAAGTTTACGGTGCTACATTACTACTTTTATAGCCCAGACTTGAAGTGATTTGATTTCAGCATCTAACCAGAACCTTTATTATTAAATATTTGCAGGTGATATTAGTCAAAAAGGCAGGATTGTCTGTGATCTTTCAGAACCGAGAGCAGATACGTGTTCCATGTTTGGTGATATCAGAGTCCTTAGTAGCTCTTACACCATCTATGCAGCGATGTCCTCACAGTCTCCCATTCCCTTGGAGAACCATACACACATTATAAAACCCTACGCAAGGAAATGGGAAACAGAGTCAATGAAGAACATCAAAGAATTAAGACTAAAAACATCAACAAAACTACAACAGAATCTCACTTGTAATCAAAACCATGAGGTTCCTGCCATCATATTCTCCACAGGTGGATTCCTAGGCAATTTCTTCCATGACTTCACTGATGTTCTGATCCCACTCTTTGTTACCTCCCGCCAATTTAATGGGAATGTTCAGTTCCTTGTAACTGATTTCAATGCTAAGTGGATCAATAAATACAGACCAATTCTGCTAGGCCTTTCTCGATTTGAGGTCATTAATATGGACAAAGAGAAGAATATCCATTGCTTCCCTTATGTTCATGTTGGCCTAAAAAGTCATAGAGTTCTTGGAATTGATCCTTCAAAGACCCCAAAAGGCTACACGATGTCTGATTTCAAGAAGTTTCTCAGGGAAAACTTTTCCCTTAAAAGAAGTTCTATAATTCCGAAGAAATCAAGGAGAAAACCAAGATTACTGATGATACTAAGAAAAGGATCAAGATCAATAATGAATGAGAAAGAAGTAATTATGATGGCTCGAAGGATAGGTTACAAGGTCATCACTGCAAGACCAGAGGAGATGATGGAATTGGCAAAGTTTGCAGAAATTGTGAATTCCTGTGATGTGATGATGGGAGTACATGGCGCTGGGCTAGCTAATATGCTGTTCCTGCCAGAGAACTCAACAGTGATTCAAATAATCCCATTGGGAGGATTAACTTACGCTTGTAGACATGACTTTGGTGAGCCAGCTCCAGACATGGGGATTAAGTATTTGGAATATGAGATTAAAGATGATGAGAGTTCATTAATAAAACAGTATCCCAGAGATCATGCAGTCTTCAAGGATCCTTCTTCAATCCATCAGCAGGGATGGAATCAGTTATGGTCAATCTTTCTAGACAAACAGATGGTAAAGATTGATGTCAGACGATTTAGGGTTTTGTTGTTGGAGGTATACAAGTCCATCAAACAATAGACTCTAGTAATTTCATCTTTTTGTCTCATTATATTTTATATATGATCATAGATGTAAATAAAAGTTGCCTGCATTCATATCAAAGGAATTTGTTACATCTGAGAGCAGATGTTGATAATTTTGACAAAGAGTGTTGAAATTTTCTTTAATACTTGTCATCTGTATCATAGTCTGACCAAATAGTAGAAACGTATCACTTGCAAGTTAGAACAAACTGTTGAAAAAAAAGAAAAGAAAAATGATTGGTTCATTGTCTCAACATCTAGAAAAAGGGTTCGATCCTATTCAAGGGCGAAATTCAATATAAAATCTGAAATTTATTCTCTATTCTTCACACATAATTTCTGTCAAATAAAACCTAGCATTCAACCTAAGTTATATTCACAAAAATCACTCGAGAAATAGAAGAAACAGACCAACAGAGGGGAGGAAATTCTTACAAAGCACGAAGAAAAATAAGTGGCACATCTCTTATTTAATTTCGCTTAAATATTTCATAATACATGAACCCCTATATATAAACAACTTTCATGGTACACCTGTAAATATACAGGAGGGGCAGACAAGACATTATAACTTTAAGCATACTACTATAGATGCCCATTTTAGAGAACCTAAAGCCCTAACAAGCGAACACATCCGAAAGCAATGCGGCAGCTAGAGGAGAGGAATCGGGAAAAGATGCTGAAGCTTGGTAAAGGTAACACAAAGGACGACCTCCTTTTAGCACCCCTTCAAGATAATGATCAAAATTTGTGATCATCAACTTCTTGGTAAGATTTTAATGGCTCTTGATTAGTACTGGTTTGATAAGAATATATGCATGTTGATTCGTAGTCATAATTTGATGAAAAGTGATGCGTTAAAATTTTATATGGTCTCGAATAAAGTGATAATTCATTTATATATGTTTCAGCGTGGAACATCATATTGCGAGCTAGAGTTATGACAAACATGCTATCATTGTGAATGATTGTAGGTTACAATGATTAATTGGTAATTTCCTGAAAAAGTTCTCGTAGCCAGAGGATCTCTATAGTTGTGGTAACTAACGCCCTATATTCGACTTCAGTGGATGATTTGACTACTCTAGATTACTTCTTCAGGGACCAAAAAATAAGATTCGGTCCAATATAGATGCAGAAGCCAGTTGTTGATTTTGTCATTATAATCACTGGTCTAGTCGGCATTTGTATACGCACTTAAATACAAATCACCAGAACAATAGAAAGACCATAGTTAAGTTTGCTGAGATATTGAATAAGACCATATATGACTAAGATAATTGACAGTAAAAGTAATATCCGGTTATGTAATGATAAGATATTAGAAAAATCCAATAATCTGCCTATATAAATTGGGTTCCTTCATGGGTATGATGAAATGCGTGGTTTTATATGAGGTGGCGGAGAGAGGAGTTAAAATATTTTTTGTATTATTGATTTTTTTTAATTTTATGGAGCAGTTCATTTAAATATTAAATTTGTGTGAGAAAACATCTTTGAGCAGTTATTTGAATTTTTAAATCTAGAAAATGAGATATGGTTCCCAATTCTTCAGGTTAAACTAATTACTTAATTTGTTAATTAACTCAATGATAGCAGTAGTACAATTTCCTGTGATGAGTATGTCATCCACATTACCAAGTAAATATATATATTATTTTGTCGATAAATAAAAAGAGAAGGACCAGCTGTGCTTAAAAAAAGTTATTGATTATATAAAAAAAACTTACAAAATGTAGAATACTATTGACAAGAAATTCTCTTGAGGCTATATATAAGTTTTTGTATGCTGCAGACATAATGAAGATAATGACTATCTAAAAATTCTAGTGGTTGCTTCACATAACTAGTATCAAGTTTCTCATAAAAGAATGCAATAAAAACATCTAATTGTTGAATTTACCATTATTTAATAATAGCTATAACAATAATCAATCTGACTGTAAAAAAAATTGCTATAGGATTGAAAGTTTCTGGTAATCTACACCTAATTATTGAAAAAAGCCTTGTGCAACTAATTTTGTTGTGTCTGACTATAATTTCATCAACATGATACTTATTTTGAAAAATCCATGTACAACCTAATACGTTTTGATTTTTAAGTGCTGAAATATGTTTTCACGTACCCAGTTGTTGTAATGTCATGAATTCATCGGACAATGCATGTCAACAATTGAAATGTTGCACTGCTTGGGTGCAGGTGTTGTTTGAGAGCTTTAAGTAGGAGTTGGGATAGGAATATTGGGCGTAGGTGTTGAGGAAGGAGAATATGGAGAAAGCATTTAAGAAGATGCAGCAGTGTGCCCTGGTTGAGTTATATTGTGTTGAGAAGTAGATGAAGTGTAAAGATAGGGCTAAAAGAAGGTGGTGGGAAAATATTTTGAGTAAACAAAGCCAAATGGAAGTGTTGGTTTATAAAGTGTTTGTAAGGAAATTGATTTTCAATAAATATGTTTGTAAATAGTAAATTCGCTAGCTTGAATATCAAAACATTTATATCATTTGTGCTGTGAGCTTTAGTTCATGAAAGTACATTGAGGAGCTTTGGGAGAAAGCTTATAAGGAGTATTATGTTCATAAATATTGATATTTAAGTTTTATTTTATATAATAGTCGAAACAAAAATTTATTTGAATATTTATAGATGAAAGTCTATTTATAAGATGAGTGACAGTTCGAATGACTTCCATTCAAAATTTTATTGGTAAACTTAATATATTAATTAAGTGTTTGTAAGAAAATTTATTTTCAATAAATTGAATATGTTTGTAAATAATAAATTTGCTAGCCTTTATATTATTTGTGTTGTGAGTTTTAGTCCACGAAAGTTATCCACTATGTTCTTGATAATGGTGAGATACTGTGTCATAGTATTTTCTCCCATGGTGATATTATGAAGTTCATTCTTGAGTTGAATGTCTTTTGAAGACTTGAAACCTTTTTTTAAAAATCTTAGATTTCTATGCTTAGTTCTTAGATTAAGAATGTAAGGAAGAATTGAGAGGAGATAGTGGAGAATATTGCGACGTCAAGATTTCTGTCAACCATTTGCCATAGTAGATAATCTAGATTTTCAACAAGTTCCATTCTCATCTGAAATAAATCTTGATGAGAGTGAAACATTGATATCTAAAAATGAATCAAAATTATTAACTATGACTATTTTTTATGTTTATATATTCCAAACAAAATATTATCTTGAGTTAGGCTTACGCCAGTCATTTTCATGATTTGAGCTATCAAAAATAAGTTGTGAGAATATTTATCTATCTAAATTTATTGTATGAAGTTGTAGTCTGCTGGTGTTCTTGATTTGATGTTGCGAAAATTAAATCCATGCTTGCTGTTGAGCAATTGAGTCTGATACCAACTTAAAAATAGAAGAAACAGAGAAAGAGAGAGGGAAGAGGAATTTCTTACAAAGCACGAAGAAAGATAAGTGACACACCTTTTATTTCATTTCACTTATATGTTTGATATAACAACCCATAAATATAAATAGTTTTGATAACAAACTTGTAAATATACAGGAGGGTAGAATCTACATTATAACTTAAAACACTACTAATATAAATGCCTTTTTTACAGAGCATACTAAAAGAAGATCAAACTGAATGTTAACCATTATCGAGCTCCAACGTCATCTTCAAGTTCTTTTGGATCCTTTTGTCCAACAGCTGAGAGATCTCGATGGTGTTGTGTTAGGAGTTTAGGTTTCTGTAATAAAAAGAGGCCTTTATATCAGTGAATAGTTTTATTAAAATGACTATTTTGCCCTCCTATATATTTACTAGTTCACCATTAAAATTGTTTCAATATAGGAGCTCTATATTATCAAACATGTAATGAGAGATTAAAAAAAAGATTACTACTCATCTTTCTTCGTGCTTGTAAGATCTCTGTATTTCCTTTCTTTATTTATTTATCTTAAGTTTGTAATAGAGTTAATTGCTCAACAACAAATATGAATTAAAATTTTGCAATATCAAATAAAAAACATCAACATGTTACAACTTTATAAAATAAATAAGAGAGATAATTATTTTTACAACCTTAAAATTCTTGACGTCTCAAATCAAGAATCCGAATAATTCTAATCTAACTCAAAATAATTATCTTGTTTGGAAAGTACAAATATTAAAACTTACTAATAATGATTTTGATTCATTTTTGGATAGCAAATTTTCCCTCCCACCAAAATTTATATCAGATGAGAACGAATTATTTTTTAGAATAAAGATTATGCATTATGACAAATGGTTGATAAAACCTTTACCGCTGCAATCATCTCCACCAAATTTCCTTCTATCATTCCTTACATCTTTCAATTAAGCTCTATGTTTGGGTGTCTTTCCTCTTATCTTTCCATAGAAGAATATAAGTACAATTTAACATTTATTGGAGTTTTTTCTCATTCTTACTAGTGCATTCCTCTATGGCAAATCTGAAACATCTCAATTAATAATCTTGCATAAAATGATAAAAATTCACTTGAATATAAAAATTAAATATTTGATAACTAATGATGGAGGAGAATATATATTAGCTCAAAACTTATCTTCAAACAATAGAATTAACTATCAATTTAGTTGCTCATATACTCCTAAGCAAAATAGCATAGCAGGAAGAAAACATAGACATGATAGAAACTGCTCAAACCTTTCTAAATACTTCCGGCTTACAAATAAAATTTTAGATGAAAAATATTCCTACTGTCACTTATCTTATCAATAAACTTCCATCTATGAATACTCAAAATAAAATCCTCTTTTAAACTTTTGTATAATACAAAACCTGAAAAATCAACCCTTTAAAACTTTTAATTGCCTCTGCTTCCCTTAACAATAACATAATACCTCTCACAAACTTTCTCTTAAAGCTCCTAAATGTATCTTCGTCAGTTACAACTCAGCAGAAAGGGTACACAACTGTTTTGATATTTAAAGTAGCAAATTTATCATTTGAAGACATGTTAAATTCCTTGAAAATCAATTTTCTTACAAACAACTCAAGAGCAAAAACTTCCAGTTGGCTCAGTCTACTCAAAATAGTGTTTCACAATCTTCTCTTCACATCCCTACCTCTACTATTATTTCAACACTTCAATCAGCACAAATCGTGGTTTCTCTCTAATGTCTTCTTCATACTCTCATTTATCCACAACTCTACCTCACATTCCTATTCTAAATACTTCTCCTCAAAGAAACAACTAGTTTAAATTCTCCTACTCTCTCGACTTTAGCCCTTCAACCACATTCTCCTATACAACATATACCTATCACTCAACCACATAAACGCCATATGGTCACTAAAGGACAAACAAAAAATTTAGAACCAACAAAAATCTTTGACCTTCAACACACTCATGAAGAACCTTATACTTACAACCAAGAAGTGCAACATTGCTAATGACACCGACAATGTAATGAAATTACAACAATAAGGTACGTGAAAACTTGTTTCACTACCTCAAAACCAAAATATCTTAGAATGTAAATGGACATTTAAAAATAAATATAACGCTGATGGAACTATAGCCATAGATAAAGCAAGATTGATTACATAAGATTTTTCTCAGTAACACGGTATATATTATTGGGAAACTTTCAGCCATGTAGCCAAATTTCATACTATCACATTGATTATGGCTCTTAACTGTTAATAAACAATGACAAATTCAACAATTAGATGTTTCAAATACTTGTTTACATGAGAAACTTGACAGTATTTTTACATGAAGCAACCACCATGATTTTCAAATACTCATTATGCTCATTATATATGTAAGTAACAAAAAACAACATAACAACTCAAACAAGCTCATCGCCAATGATATTCTCATTTTGCAAATTTTATGCAATCAAAAATTTATTTAAAGTGTTGCAAATCCATCACTTATTATTTATTGTCATAATAACAATTGTATTTAATTTGTTTGTTTAGGTTGATGACATACTCATCATTGAAAAATTGTGTCAATACTATTCATATGCTAATTAACAAATTAAGAAACATTTTAACTTAAAAAAATTGGGATTTATCTCCTATTTTCTTGGTTTAACAATTCAAAACACTGCTCAAGCATATTTTCACCCAAACTCAATATTTAAATAATAATTGCATAAAAGATAAATTCATAATGCAAAATCTATTTTAACTCGACTCCACAAACTCATTAAAAGCCACAGGTCCCAATATTTTTATGAAAGAATCAAATTATAGACAATTATTGAATCTCTCTAATATCTTACAATTACCATGTTGGATATTACTTTCACTGTCAATTAACTTAGTCAACATATGCATAACTCTACCAATACACATATTCAACATCTTAAAAGATTTTCTTCAATATCTAAAAAACATGCTCAACTATGAGCTTTCATTGTTTATGGTGATTTCTGTTTAAATACTTATACAGATGTCAATAGGGTCAGTGATCATACTGATAGAAAATCAATAACTGACTTTTCATATATATCAGACCAAACCTTATCTCCTAATCCGCGAAGAAACAATCTACAGTAGTTATATCATCCACTGAAGTCAAATATAATGCACTAGCCAATACAACTACAAAGATCTTCTGGCTACGATAGCTTATTCGGAAAATCATAAATCAATAGTTGCAACTTATAGTAATTCACAATGTTAGCACATTGGTCATAATGCTCGCTTACAACTCAATGTTTCACGCTCAGAAAAAACATATAAAAGTGGATTGCCATTTTATTCGTGATTATATAAAGATTAAGCACATCACTCTAAAATAGATTATGACTACAGATCAACAACTAAATATTCTTACCAAACTATTACCGATCAGATCTTACCGACAAGTTGACGATCACAAGTTTAAATGAACACCTTGAAGGGATTTAAAATGTGATCAAACTGAATGTTATCATTATTAAACTCCATTTTCAAGTTTCAATTTTGGATCCACTTCTCCTGCTGCTGAGAAGCCTTGACAGTGTTGTGTTGGGGATTTAGGTTTCTGTAATAAAAGGAGGCTTTTATATCAGTGGCTAGTTTTATTAAAATGAATTCTTTGTTCTCATATAAGTTTCCAAGTTTGACGCTGAAAGGAGCTCTGTATTATCAAACATGTAATGTGAGATTGAATAAAAGATTGCTACCTATTTTTGTTTGTGCCCGTAAGATTTCTATCTTCCTTTCTCTGTTTTCTCTGTTTCTTTATTTCTCAACTCATAAAGCCCTAACAACCAAACAGCGCGGCAGCTGGAGGAGAGGAATCAGGAGAAGAAGCTGGAGCTCTATAATGGAAAGGTAAATGAAGATCTCCTTTTAATCAAGGTATATATTCATAGGCGCAAACCACAGTCGCACCAAATAAATGCAGAGAACATAAAGGGGCTGTTTGCCAGCCGGTTTTAAGAAGGATTTAAGCTAAATCCTGCCAAACGGCAAAAGATGCCTCCGTAAAACCTGATCTCCCGTAAATCCCAAAATGACGCCGATTTGCGATAAATCCTTTGTTTACTATAACTTTGAATCGGCGGATGGATAAGTAAATCCGGGACGAGCCAAGATGTAAAATGGTCGCAAACAGGCTTACCTTCCTCAATGGTTTCTGGTAGGAGCCGAGAGGAAGGAAGAGAATGATGGGAGTTTCGTTGGTATTTGTAAACCGCGATCACGTCGTTTCCTTCCCAGCTAGCTCTAATGGCGATTCCCGGAGGTTCGTTCAGGAAGGCGATGACTTCGGTCGAAAACCAGTGGAGGGTAGAGGACATAAGCGAGGGTTTTGGGCAGCAGTTTGGGCGAAACGCGGAGGGGATAGGATGTCAAAGTGGGTTTCGGGCAGATAGGGAAATAGGAAATTGCGAATAGGGAGATAAGTTTGTAGTTTTAATTTATTTTTTATTTAGCTGATTAATAATTAATAAATAATTTATATATTATCAAATGAATTATAGTTACATAGTTTTATATGCAATCATTAATTAATTAATTAATAAAAAATTATATTTTAAATTTTAAATAATTTTAAATTTATATAATTAATATTAAATTATTGAGCAATAATTAATTAATTTAAAAATAATTATTATTTTATATAATTAATTATTAATTATCATAAATACTTCTTTTATAAACTTTAGGCTTTTTGGATATTCATTTATATTTTTTTATTTAATATTTATCTTTGGATGTTTGATAAATTCTGATAAATCCTACAAAAATATTTTAAAGCCAACAAATAATGTCTAAAAATTTATCAGGATTTAACCATAAAGGAGATGAACAAGAGTGTGCAAATTATAGAGGATTTAAGTTGATACGTCATAGTTTAAAATTATGAGAGAGGGTAATTGAACATAGGTTAAGACGTATTACAAAGATTTCTCACAATCAATTTGGATTTATGCTGAGCAGTGGAAGCTATGAGAATCAACATTTGATTTTTATTGATTTAGAAAAAGCTTATGATATGGTTTCAAGAGATATCATTTGGAGAGTTCTTGAGATGAAAGGTGTTGATATGACATATTCACGCCATTAAAGATATGTATACCATAGTTGTTGCTTGTGTTTGAATTGAATGAGTGATCAAATATTTTCCTATCTCTGTTGGATTACATCAGGGATTGCCTATAAGCCCATATCTTTTTGCTTTAGTTATGGATGGTATTACTAGACATTTACAAGAGGATGTGCCTTGGTGTATGCTTTTTGCTGATGACATCCTTCTCGTGGATAAGACGAGAGAAAAAGCCCAGGAAAAAGTTGAATTATAGAGGTCTACATTGGAGTCTAAAGGCCTTTGTTTGAGTAGAAATAAAACTGAATACATGGAATGTAATTTTAATAGTAGCTTTAGTGACAGAAGCGTAACTTTGGGTGATCAAATTATTAAAAGAAGTGATGATTTAGATATCTCGGGTCTGTTGTTCAAAGCAATGGTGATATAGATGGAGTTGTTATTAGTAAAATTCAAGTTGGTTAGTTGAAGCGGGGGATTGCTTTGGCTCTTTTGTGTGATAGAAAAGTACCGCTTAGACTGAAAGAAAAATTTTATAAGATGGTGGTGAGACCTACAATGCTCTATGGCGCTGAATGTTGGCCTTTAAAAGAGAAACATAATACTAAGTTAATTGTAGTCGAGATGAGAAAGATTAAGTGGATTAGTGACTTTACACTTAGAGACATGATGTGAAATAATAAATCCGTGATAGGGTTGGTGTAGCTCCAGTGACGGACAAAATTAGATGGTTTGGTCACATTAATTGTAAACCATTTAATGATCTGATTAAGAGAGTAGATGTTTCAGATTCGACTTATGTTAAGATAGACAGAGGTAGACTTAAGAAGCCTTGGGCTAATCGTATAAAAATGATCTTAATTTATTCGGATTAAATTAAAATGACACTAAATAGGACACATACTTTGTTGTTATTGTTATTGTATTAAATCTTAATTGAACTAAGGGCTCGTTTGGGACAGCTTATAACTGCAGCGACGTTTTTGAAAACGTTGTCTTAGTGTATGGTTCGCGTGTTTGAATTGCGTTTTTGAAAACAGTGTTGTAATGTCTGAACTGAACATTGACCGCGACCATACCCTTGGATATCACGTTCGCACGGCTCGCTATTACAACCTTACCTCGTGATCTATCCCTTTCGTCGCCCTAGCTCTTTCTATCGACCGCGCCTCAATCCATCGTCACTCCCCTATTTCGGCGAGATACTGTTCTCCTCGGGTAAAAAATTTCTTCCTATCTCCTCTCCTCCCTCCTCTGCTGTCCTCCCTCCCCTACTCCATTTCCCGAGAACCCTAATCGTAAGGATAATGTTGGATATGGAGCAATCTTACGACTTACCTTGCAATTTCTATAATATGGCATAATGATAGCCTTTTCTCGTTTAGAAGATTGCCTTTGGGTAGCTGCTTATCCAAACAATTTTTTTTTTTTTGGAAGTATTTTTTATCGTTTAGATGATTCCCTGGGTAAGGGATGACTGCATTTTTTTTTATGTTTTAATGCATTTTTTCTTGTTCCAAATGTGTCCCCATAAGTTTACATTCCCTGGTTTGAGATGATTGCATTTTTTTGATTTTTTAAAATATAAAATAAAAATGTATTTTTGTATGTTGGCGTTCCTGTTTCAAGCGGTTGTGTTCGATTAATTATTCTCGGCCTTTGGGTGGGGCTTAAATCTGAATAATGTAATCTAATATGAATAAACCAGCAGAAACATCAAAATTACCCAGACTTAACATAAAAAATAACCCAACAACACCCTAAAAATAACCCAGGACTAACCTAAAAATACTCTATGAATAACATCATAATAACCTAGCAATAACCTAAAAATACCCTATGAATAACCTAGAAATAACTTAGGAATAACATAAAAATATCCTAGAAATAACCTAAAAATAAACTAGGAATAACCTAGAAATACCCTAGGAATAACCTAGAAATACCCTAGAAATAACCTACAAATAACCTAGGAATAACCTAAAAATACCTTATGAATAACCTAGAAATAACCAAGGAATAACCTAAAAATACTCTAGGAATAGCCTAAAAATACTCTAGAAATAGCCTAAAAATTCTCTAGTTTAACTTTATCTTTTCTAGTTTTTTTTTTAAAGTTGGGATATGAATGAAGAAAGAAATTGGTGAGAAATCGGTTAGCTAAACACAATCTGTTATTTGTACATTGTGTGATTGTCAATTCCTTTTGCAGGAGACACCTTAAAGTACATTTATGGCGGGTTCCTTTGTTTAATTATTAAATATAATTTCTAGTAATAATGATTTCAAAAAGGTGTGAGGTGGCCAGTGTTTGGTGCGCGAACTATTTAAGATGGTGATGGTTGGCAGTGTTGGCTAGGTCAGTTATTTGTCTTACAGATTGGTTAGAAAATTGATTCCCTTTTTCCATATGCTGATTTTTTGTCATTTGTGAACTTTGTTTTTCACAAGTTATGCTTATGTTGTAATTAGTTTGTACTCTTCTTTCATAAATTGAAATAATAAGTGGTTTTTTGGCTGGAACCGAGTCCTTAAATTTAAGTAGGATTTTGTGATTCTGGTAAATATATATATATATCAAATTCAAATGCTGTTGGATTCATAGTAGTGTTTGGGCTGATATTTTCTCTCTTGAATGATATTAATTTCATGCTAGCCCATTTATCTCACAGTAACATGAGTAAACCTAAAGAGACCGGAGTATTGGCCATGTGGGATAGAGAACACTATTACTTTTTGTGATCTTTGTCTGAGGGAGGTCGAGTTGGGTAATAGGCCCACCACGTATTTTAGTAAAGAAGGTTCGCAGAATCTTATTTCTAAATTCAAGGAAATGACTGGAAATGATTATGATTGCATGAAACTAAAGAACAAGTGGGTTCAGTTAAAAAAAGGAGTGAAAATTTTGGAAAAAAACTTAAAAAGGGATCAAGAGAATTAGGTTGGGATCCACTGAAACAGACAATTGATGCACCACAGGCTTGGTGGGCTGAGAGATTACAGGTAAATACATACCTCAGATTACTTATTGCATAAATTATCACATTGAACTGAATTTACTAAAAAAATTGTTATTATATTACAGGTAGTGCCAACAGTAAAAAAATTCAAATTGAGCGGCATTGATCTAGATCTAGAGGAGAAGTTGGATAACATGTTCACTGGGGTTGTTGCAACAGAAGCCTATGCTTTCACCCCAAATGACCAGGGCTTTGACAGCTACCACTGAACATGGAAACAGAGCAAATAGGTGAGTCAGGAGAAGGTCCTAGCTAAATCAACACAGATGTTTAATCCAATGGCGGGACAAAACGTCCCAGAGTGGAAAAAAAGAAAAAAGGAGTCACATTCCTCAATAGAGAAAATCCTTGAATCCTGCAAAGCCAGGTCTGAACCATCAAATGACAACTCAATTAAGGAATGTATTAAGCTCCTTAATACATATCTTGGTGTTATGGAAGACAAAACTATGTATTTGAAGTATGTGAAGTTGCTCGGAAACTCAACTCGGAGAGAGTTTTTTGAGAGTTTGAACCCAGAATTCCGAATTGATTACTTGCGCTCTTTCATGAAAGATTGACTAGTTATGGCATTATGCTTTAATTTATTACAGATCTTTGTAATATTTATTGTACTAAACTCTTTACTGTTTTTCATGGAGGCACATTCAGATGTCTTTTATTCTATTATGTTTTGATGTTGACATCTTCCATTCTACTATCTATGTATCGCTACAATTGACTCAAGTTATTTTTATTCATCTTTAAAAATTATCATTTTTCAGATTTGTAGAATGGATAAAGAACAAGTTAGCCATAACCTCAAAGTCATTCTCATCCTTACCTTGCTCTACCATTACTATCATACATACGTTGATCGAATCCCCTGTATGACATCGAGTCCTATTGGAGATAGATGGGTCGGTGAGTTATTACGGGGCCACCCTACACAGTTTACCAACATATTCCGTATGACGAAAGAGATTTCTCGACCTGCTTAATGAACTTCGGAACCTTCATGGGTTGCACGACTCTACAAGAACGACGATAAGAGAGGTGTTGGCGATTACCCTATATATTTTATCCCAGAATGAATCCATTAGAGGAGCTATCGAGCGATTTCAATATTCCTTGGAAACCATCAGTAAATATTTCTCAGTTGGTTTGAATGCACTAGTAAGCTTGGCAAACCAGATAGTTAAACCCGATGATCCAACGTTCCAGTCCATTCGCACACATATTGCAAATGACCCTCAATACATGCTGTTCTTTAAAGTATTTCTTTAACATAAAATTCATCTACAATAATGATATACATTTGAAATGCTAACAGAGTACTTCTTGAATGACAGGACTGTATTGGAGCTATTGACGGAACACACATCGATGCAAGGCTGCCTGCTACAGAGAAGGTCTCCTACATCGGACACTGTGGTTCCCCAACACAAAATTTAATGGTAGTGTGTGGAGTTATCCAAATCTACTGACCTTATTTTGCTGTACAACTGTAATGAGCAGCTCAACTCATTAGTCCAAAACATGACTGTCAACTTACTGAAACAATTCAGTTGAAGTAATATTCTGAATTCAGTTAAGGCATTGATAATTTTTAAATGGTTCCACATTCAATTTCAGAACTACTTCAATTATGTAAATTGAGAAAGTAAGAGTATTGAATGTAAAATGTGCCCACCGAGACACTTTTTTAAGCATCTAAATCAATAATGCATATTACAACCTCATTTGTATCATTTTATAAATTTGTAGCTTTTTAGACTGGTAGAATCATTGAAACTAACAGGGTTATGGTTGAAATAAATATAAGGCCTCCGGACAAGGGTTATGGTTAAAATGGATATAAGGTCTCCAGAAAAGGAGATTTGGATTGGCTCTTACTCATGTGGTTATAGATAGAAATTTGAATTTGAGGACATTCATTCCTATCGTTCCTCTTGTTTTTTTATTTATTTTTTATATTTTAATCTAGCAATTCTATGTAATTCTCATTGTATTTCTGGGTTATAAAATTGTGCTTAAATATAAGAAGAGTCTATAGCTCAATGTAGTAAGATAAAATAGAAGTTATCGACAACCGTTGCATCGACAATTTGGTAAGTACATTTTCTTTATTTTTCTCTATTTTTTGACTGATCTAATCTCTTTTAATAATTGCAGGACGATGAGTTTCAGGTATTCAAGAAAGTCTGAGAAAGTGATGTGCCACTGCGGACTGCTGTCCTCACTATTTACGTCACGCAAGCAACGTAGCTATGAATGGCAGTTCTATTGTTGCCTAGAGTGGAAACATGGATCTGAATGATGACGAGTTTTCGAGTAGGCGGACACGCCTTCGAATTCGACTTTGTCCGATTGGACGATGTTGGACGAGGTCCACTGATATCATGATCGGAGAACATCAACTACATTTCGAGTGTTTCTCAACCACATAATGTTCTGGGCGTTCGATCGTGCACCAACCGAACAACATTTCTCATGAGATGTTGCTTTTGCATTTTAAATTGAATGTTATAATCCTATTACTAATTGTAATTTCATTATGTATTTTCATGTTAAATAAGTAACTTGAACTCTATTTTAAGTGAAGTGAGCAGCAAAATTCTGTACCGTTATGAAATTGTTTTTTTTCCGATTTTAACTATCTAATGTTAGTTTGATATCAGCTGTCATGTAATCTATATATATTTGATTGCACTTTTTGCTAATTGCGTAATAAAATAAGAGTTAGTAAGTTCTTCGCTTCATTCTCTACAGCTGCTCCTGCATATTTTCTTTTATTTGAGTTTACTTTATGTATGAAACAAAATTAATGTTATGGTTGATATGTGTATATGTTAACGATTTGATCTGTAATATAATTCATGTTGTACTGGATACTATTAGCAATAATCCCGTATCAACAATTACTGTTATTTGAAAACATAATTCCTGTTTTTGAACTATTAGTTATTTAAATATTATCTTGAAGATAAGAGAATAAAAAAAGAAAATAAAAGAATTCCTTATAAATTTGAAAATAAGCTTTCATATTCGAAAATAAGAATTTATCTTTTAAAATAAGATTTAAATTTGTCATGAGATTCAAGAGTTGGTGGCTCCAATTTAGCAATAAAGATGAACGAAAATTGTTTTTTTTTCTACAAACAGTTGCAAATCAATTGTTCACCAACTGCATAGCCAAAATAAACTTATCGAACTTATTCGATTCGAGGCATAATGATTATTTATTCGCAAACAACATGCCAAATAGTTCGTTTTCAGAATCTTGAACCAAAGCATCTAAACAACTTGTCAGGATCAATTGCTTATCAATAACTATAAGAATAAGTTGTTTATACTGAATAAGCTTGGATAAATTACTGGCCTAAGCAAACCACTAAATCTTACTTGCAAACCAAACACCAAAGAGTATAAAAGGAGGCCATTGGAGAGCCACAAAGTAGCAGCAACGGGCAGCGAATTGTGGGCTCCCGGTGAGAGTAATTGGCACTGGAGGCTGCCAGCCACTGCCTGTATTGCCTCTATTTGCTACACAGCTCAACTCATTATCATTGGAAATTCCCAAAAGAATTATAAAGTTTTAAATATATAACCCTCAATCCCTATGAATTTACATGCCCAACGTCTAAACTCTAACGTCTTAGGTGCATGAAAATAAAATATATTTCAATCTTTAAAAATTAAAATTAGGGCTGTAAACGAGCCGAGCTTGAGCGAGCTCAGGCTTGGCTCGTGTTCGGCTCGTTCGAAATTAGCTCGGCTCGTGTTCGAGCTCGTGTTCGAAATGGCTCGTGAAAGGTGTGTTCGTGTTACTGCTCGTGTTCGAAATGAGCTTGTTCGTGTTCGGCTCGTGTTCGGCTCGAAATGGCTACCGTTAAAATTAATTGGAAAAATATATGTACAGCGCGGATTCGAACGCAGGACCAGAATGAATGGAAACGCAAGCATAAGCACGCTACTACTAGCACAACGAGTTATGATTTAAACTTAAATATAAATATATATAATATATTAATATATAATAATATATATAATAAATTATTATATAAATAATTATCTGATTATTTTTTATTTCGAGGCGGTCGAGCGAACGCGAGCGAACGACAACGATTGTTTGTGTTCGAGCTCGTTAACATTTCGAGCTTAAAAATTTGTTCGTGTTCGGCTCGTTAGAGCTTAACGAACGGCGAACACGAGCTACTTAACGAGCCGAACACGATACATTCGCGAACAACGAGCCAAATTGCCAGCCCTAATTAAAATAGTGATATATTTTATGTGAAATGAAAATTTCGGTTGGTATAAATGTAAAAATTAAAGTTTGATGTGTGAATACATAGAAATTGGGTGGTATTTAGGTAAATTCCCCAAAAAATTATTAAACCATAACACTAAACCCTATACCCGAGTTAAAGAGGAAGAAAAATTGACGGAGTTGAATTCAACTTAGCACAAACTAAACTGGACACGCTTGCACCTCTGATAGGGACATAATATTTTGAATTATTCCAAGAATTAACGATTACCACCCTTGTTATATCAAATTCTTGCAATACTCCAATAAACTGTCTACTACCTACATATGCAAGACATGTCAAGTTGCAAACAAGCTGAGTCAACTCGCATTAAACTCAAGTTGGACTTACCAGCCGTATGGTTTGTTCAAAGCTCAACTCGAGCTCCAACCTGGCTTTGGTCAATTATGCTTGGCTCAAGCTCGGCTAGATAGCTCAATTATGATAAAAATATATTAAAATGAATAAAAAATAAAAAAAATATTCATTATATGAAATGTAAGATTAATTAAGGTAATAAGAACCAACTCTAAGCTCGTTAATGAGTCAAGTTCAAGCAGAACACGAGCCGAGTCAGCTCATTTACACCCCTACTACAGCAAAGAACACAAAATGAAGGTAAAAGGTAAAACAAAAGGCTTCTGCAGCTTTCTGGTTTTCATCAGTTCTGATCTCACATCAGTCTCGTTAAGATAAAGATAAATTTACCAACATACAAGTTGACAATTGATGCACTGAAATAGTTGTATCTGTATTTGTTTGATGAAGCTTCTCACAGTTTTATATTTCAAGCCACTTTCACACCACCAGTTGGTTATCGCTTTCTCACTACTACTCAAAAGTTTCTTTGAGAAGCTGATTTTTACAACTATATTTGCTTGAATATTTAGGGGGATTTACATAAATACCACACAATTCTTATGTATTTACATATCTGACAGTCTAACATTCATATTTATATGCATATCACTCAAATATTTAACATGACAAAAGAATATGACCGTCACAATCTTTCTAAAAGTGAAATATAGCTTCTCATGCATAGATTTATGACAACAAGATGTTATTGGTGTAACTATCGAACTGTCGTGTTAGATATCTAGATACATAAGAATTGAATGGTGTGTGTATAAATTTCACAAAAATATTTATAACTAATCTATGGCATTGAAATATTCATTAAATATATTCTACTAAGAACAAGTTGACACTTAAACTATGAAGAGGTCTCCTAACAGGAGACAAATTAGATATAAGCGTACGTACATGCCTCTAAGATTTGAAAAGTCTTTCTATCCATTTTGTCAGTCTTTATGAATTTCTGGTCCCAATAAAATGAGCAAATCTCAATCCCCCAATATGCATAGGGGCTTTCGCATGCTGAGTTCAACTCGGAGCTTGGGGAAGGAGGACAGATCATGTGAAGTACTCAAAATTTTCTGCCAAAAAAAGATGAGGAGCTGTGATTATAACGAACAAGTTTATGAGGAAACTTTCTAATAATTATCAGAAGCATTTACACCACCAAAATCTTTCATATCACATCGAAGATGCCACAATTTTATCTTTTAAAAAGTGAAATACACCTTTTAATACAGAGTTAAAGTGGCATGTCTGCAAAAATTTAAATTGACGTGTTAGATATGTAAATACATAAGAATTGTGTGGTATGTATGTAAATCTTCCTAATTATTTTATGGAATTTGGACTTTGTCTGCTTTGGAATGTGGAGAATCATGCCACATGAGTTACTTATCATACATATCATATGTTATCAGCCTGCAAAGATACTGCAATCAATTTTGCAAACTCAATATAATGTTTTAAAAGGATTGGAGGAAATATTAATTTTACTCCACAAATTCACTTTTGATTTTTAGTAATGTAATATATATGAAATTAGATTTATCTATAAAATATTGAGAAAAACTATTTCAATAGCAAGTCCTTGCTCAACCCTAAGTGGAAAAAGAGAGAAAAATTAACTTCATCATCATTGAAACTAATATATTCCCTTCTCTGTCATTGTATAAAGAAAACACAAAGGTGAAAACTAAATTGTACTTAACCGTTTACATTTCCATTTCCTATTCATTTTCTCAATCCCAATTCAATCATAAACAATGAGATCTGCTATAAAAGATTGTATCAAAAGCTACAACTATTAACATGAAACACATATAGCCATTCAGTTAAATAAAAATAGCTCTCCTAGTTTGATAGGTAGGTGTAGGAAAAATGTCTTCAACGCAGGAACAAAGACTAAACAATCCCAAGCACTGCAGCCGTAGACAACCAAAGTTTACAAATAATACCAACTTCATAGCGGATGAACAAAAGTTATATTATAATAAGTTCACAGGTCTAACGTTGAAATTATTTAGGTACTTTTATTTTTAGCATCTTTTATTGATTTTCATTTATTATAACTTTTTATTATTGATATGATTTAATTCTTCTTTTTTTTTATATCTGGAGAAGTTATGGCTGATTTATGATGTTCCTAATATGGGAGTCATTATTTTGTAATCGTTTCATACGAAATTCAAGAAAAATAATTATTTTTCACCTCCCAAAACTACATGGATGTCACCTTCTTTGAATTAAAATCATTTTTTTCCATCTCATCTTCAAGAGGAATAATAAAACAAAGATGTGTCTATTGAATTTTAGGATTTTAATCGGAAGGAAGAATACTAATATTGTAGGTCAATAACCGTAGTTGTTCAATCTGAAAACTTGAGCCATATTATATTAGGAGGGAGTGCGCCGGATTCTTTGGATACTGAAGTTACTACAATGTCATCTCATGAAGTTCATAACAACGAAGAAACAAAAAAAAGAACGACAACATTGACACCGTTTTATCTTGTCTACTCACAATAGAGGACAACCTAAAAGAAAGGTTCTACGAATCCTTTGTTCTTCCTAGAATCTACATACCCAAGTAATGCACTCACTAATTCTTTACCTCATGTTCAATCCACTTCATTTTCAAATTCAGAATATTCTAGTCTTGAATTGGAGCCTAATTTGAATCCCGAGTCTAATGAGTCTAGCCTTTCCAATAGGAAAAAGTTGTGCATCCAACATCCATTGTCCCATTATGTGTCATATGAAAACCTCTCGCCCACTTTCCATTCTTTTACCTCACAGTTATCGCATATGTAATTCCTAGAACTATGCGGGATGCTCTGAAAGTCCACAAGTGGAAGGAGGTTGCTTTTGAAGAGAAGAATACCATTGAAAAAAATGGCATAAAAGAAGTAATTGATTTATCTAGAGGAAAGACGTCAGTTAGATGTAAATAGGTATTTACAATCAAGTATAATTTTAATGGCATCTTAGAACGACACAAGGCTAAATTGGTTGTAACGAGATTTACTTAGATATATGAGATTGATTATTTAGAAACATTCGCTCAAACTATAAAACTAAACTCTGGAAGGGTACTTTTGTCACTTGTAGCTAAATCTTGACTGGTCCCTACAACAGTTGGATATAAAAATGTCTTCCTTAATGGAGACTTAGAGAAAGAAGTGTATATGGATGCACATCCAGGATTTAATTAGAAGTTTGTCACAAAGGTGGATAAACTAAAAAAAACCTTTAACAGGTTGAAACAGTCACCGAGAACATAGTTTGAGAAGTTTATACTATTTGTTAAAAGTCAGGGGTATACTCAAGAGCAAAGTGATCATACAATGTTCTTCAAGCATTCAAAGGATGAAAAGATAGTCAAACTGATCGTATATATGTGAATGATATAATTCTCACCGGAGATGACATAGATGAAATGAATCATTTCCCTCTCATTAGTCTTTAAAACCAAGGACATAGGATCCTTGAGCTATTTTCTTGGCATGAAGATTGTTACATCGAAAAAAGGGATTGTTATTCCCCAAAGAAAATATGTTTTTGATCTTCAAAAGATTGTGGAAATTATAGCAATGGCATCATCCGTTGCATCTTTCTGCTTATGCACCTTTTCTTGATTGAAGAGCACATGGGGGTACGGGGGGTTTGGTGTAATCTCCAAAGACAATTTGGAGCACTGATGCAAGCTTTACCATTCACATGTCCACAATTATGATTAATTTGAGCTATCCACACCACATCAGCATAACTCACTTCAAAAGTGAATCTTAGCAAGCTCTCTTGGAAACAACTCTCGAAAAACTTCATGAATATGCCTTCAGTATTGAATCTTCTAAAAAAGTACTTTAAGCTTTTTGTTTCATCCAGCAATCCTTTTTTAACTATATATTTCCTCTTCTATTACTCCTTATTTACTTTGAAATTTCAACCTGAAAATATTAATTAATAGTCAGTGAGTACTAAAACTTTTAAATTATAGTAATATAATGGAAAGAGAACAATATACATACTATTTAAATGCATAGTAAATTAGTATAAGAGTATTTAACTTTCAAATATGACCGTTCAAGATAAATCAAACTATGAACTATTTTGTATTATATCATTTATATATTTATATAATTTTATACATATACAACCATCACAATGATCACCGTTTAAAATTGCACCAATTAAGGTACATTAATATCAATAGTCTTTCTCAATTACATGCACGAGTACTTGTAACATCCTCATTTAGTATCGTAAGGGTACGAACTCCATTATAGTCAATATACACATGCAATCACTCTATATAGCTCATATCAGTCACACTTTCATATCATTTAGTATAAAATATATTATAAATAATGCATAAATTTTATCATATTAAAATACTTAAGATATTTATATCGATATAAAATTTCGGAACAGATGAATCAAAATAAATTACTACAAATACATTAATCATGTATATAACTATCCATGCAACTGGTTTAACAGAGGTCAATTTTGATAATACAACTTGGAAATAAGAGTACTAACCTCACCTAATTCGCTCGCCTTAAACCTTCAACCTTCAATCACCCTTAAACTTCATCCCCTATAGACTCACCTCCATAATATCATGACAATTAATATTTAAAAATATTATTTAATGATGCTTAACTAATCTTACAATTAATTATGCTATTTTAATTGTTTGTTTAAGTCCTTCATTTAAGTTTCACATTACTTTAATGTGACCATCAATACTACAATTTTAATCAATATCAATAATTTGTATTAAATTTTATTCAATATCTAATTAATTTCTACTCTATTTTAAATAATTAACCCTAAACCCTAAAATAAATATTTCATTTTGCTTTCAATTTTGTTCATAATTCAACTCTATTTCAATTATTATTTGGACTTTAATAAATTTTTTTTTAAATTAAAATATATACTTTCCTAATTTCACAAAAAGTAATGTTAATCATAAAACTATAATTAGAATTTGTAATTATCATTTATAATTTTTTTCTTTCTAATTGATATTGTAAAATATTATTAATATACATACGTATATTAATATGTATTTTTGGCATCAATCGTTCTTATTAATAGAATTCAATATAATAAAATTTAGTCTTACACTACAATTCCTACATAAGAAAATCCACCTATGCTCGTCAATGTGATGTTCAAGCTCATTCATAAAGATCTTCCACTCCCATTCACTTGCCTGCAAGAAAAAAAACCTTTAGTCTTTGTCCCATGCTCCGCTCCTCATACGAGACTGACATTCAACTTCATTTCATGGCTTCAATACCCTAACTCTACTTACAATTGATGCTCAACAAATGCCGCTTCCGCCGATAAGCATCTCCTTCGCCTTTGTACATGTTGATTGGCTCCCAAGTACGCTCGTGTTTGAGGATAGAGTCGGTGTCACCTTCATCTTGGTCTTTTGCTCTTGCATGGCTCACTGATTTCTTCCTCGCATGCAACTGCATCCAGTCACCACTGCTCTCCTCTGTCCTAACTCTCTCACCTCCATCATCTTCGTCCTCTTCTCCTTATAAGAGCTCAAATCGAACTCATCAACATGTAACAGTTGTGTTATGAGAGAATTAAATCGGGCGTTATAATCTTCCCCACTTATAAACATTTTATCCTCAAAATTTATAAACCTCCCACAAGCCACTTCTCATTATGCACGTAAAACATGAAATAATCATAAATTTTCATGAAGTCTAGATCTCTTTCATTAAGATGAAAAGTTTATATAATAAAAATAAAGGTCGGATATAAGATTACTCAATCAAACTTCCCTCATCAACTAAAATAAGATAACATACAAAGATAACATCACATCACATTGTCGGCCGCTGAAATGAGTCTTTTGGGGATTTTAAGGTTTAATTTAATATATATATATATATAGATTTTGAAAATAAAACTTTAAATTTAAAATATGAGAATAGACGAATACTCATTTGTTTAGCGGTTTTGAATGAACGGGCGTCATATCATGCAATGTAACGCATTTATCACGAAGAATGAGACCGCTCTTAACGATATCGCTCGATCAAATAAACCGCGAGATTCATGCATCCAGTTGCAGTGCACACGACTTTATGTGGGCCATCGAGTCCACTATTTAATACAAAAAGAATTAAATAGGGTTTATATCTACAGGTTCATAAAACTCTCTATAGAGGCGAGCTCATAGTCGATTCTGCCTCGAATGGTCAGAAATCGCACGGAGGAGTCTCGATTTAGATCGAGGGTTTATCTTCATGAATTCGAAAGGTAGGGTTCTTAACGAAGTGTGATAGTAGAAAATCCGATAGGTGAAAGGCGCGATGTGAAACGAGTTATTTCGGAGTCGAAGAAAGAGAGATAGAAACGTCGCGGATCTCGAGAGAACGCCGATGAAGCTTCCAAACTATCCTGTGTTGGAGCTGAAATTTTGGAAATGAATTTATTTTAAGTTTAATCCTGCCAAATTAATTATAGGGATTACGTTTGCATAATATCCGGTCTATAAACAGTACAGAATGTAGGAGAATTACTGGCAGATGTCGGACGCGGCACTCGGAATCACTAAGCGAGTTAGGACTTATATTGCACATCAATGTTATCAATGAAGGCGCTAAAGAACAAAGTGAGGATTTATGTCGCACTAGTAGCGATCTACATCGAGATCATATAGGCTTGTTATTTAGGCTCAGGAGCTTAGTTTCCTTGATGTCGGCACACGAGGTTCTCTTGCATTGAAGATGGCATCTTGCGCACGAGTCTTTCTGAGCTCTACGTCATCGCCATGAATCGCAGTTTAGATTTAAAGTTTAGGTTAAAGTGAACATGCGAATGCTTTTATTTCGTTTATTATTATTATTATCATTACCATTGCAAATGTGAGTGTGTGCTGCAGTGACAAAAGCAGTAGTAAAAGAAAGCAGGAAAAACAAGTACACATGAACATGCTATAATGAATAACGAAGCGAGCATCACGGACGAGTTATCTTAAGTATCTTTAGTGATAAACATGATACTGTTAGCGATAAACATGCTATACTGACAAGCGAGGATATATGTTACGAAATAAAAGCATCTCTACGGCTAGAGAATATCTGTTGTAACATGTAATAAAACATGTTAGACTAACGGAGCATGTACTTAGAAGTAGAGCATGTAGCAGCGGTACGTAGAAGAGTAAAAAAAATGTTGTGAGTGTACGTAGCGGCCGATTATCCGCGACTGTATTACATCATTTATTATTGTCATCTTATTGTTTTTCACGCGAAAAGGCGTGTTATGAGCGATGCGGTATCGGATCTTCGGATCCTCTACGCTTAAAATATATAAGGAGATCGTTACGGAAGCGATGCGGTATCGGATCGAGATCCTTTACCTACTAAAATATATCGAGAAGATCGTTACGAAGCAATGCGGTATCGAATACTTGGATCCTCTACCTGCTAAAATATATAAAGGAGATCGTTAGCGGAAGCCGATACGGTATCAGTCGTTGAATCCTTTACCTCTAAAATATATCAGGAGATTATTTGTGCACCACCGAGCACAAATTCCTCGAGCCACGGCCTCGACGCTTTCAATCACTCCGTGACGAATCGAGACCGGTCGGGAATGCTTAGAAACGATCGCGTCGAAAGTCAGAATTCAAAAGGCCGGTTTGACGCACTTGACGCGGCCGTAGACGAGATCAGCAGAATCAATCTGATTCCTAGGTCGACGGACACAGAAAAGTGTAGAGTGAAGTGCTTATATTGCGTTTCCGTTGGGAATTAGCAAGTGAATGCTCGATCTAAATCGAGGAGTAGAAACTCTCGCTGAGGATTGGAGAGTGTGTTTGGAGTTACTAAATTTCAGATGTGTATCGAGAATGAGAAATAATATCAAGTATTGATCCCGAGGTGTGGATCGAAGTATAGGTAAAATTTGTGGTGGAACGAAGAGAAAGGATGTCATACTCCATTTAAGGGGGCCGTCTGGGCTACTGTACTAGTCGCTCCGCTAACTAAAGGAAAAGAAATTCTACATGAGGAAGAGTCGGTCGATGGCACTTGTTCTACTAGTCTTCTAAGTTCAAGATTGAGTCCGATTCAAAGTCAGGTACAAATGACGAATGCACGGGGAAAGGAGCGTGATCGGGGAATTCTAGAAGCTCGACGGACCTTGCACTGCGAAGAGCCGATCATTCTCAGTTGAGACCATACCGGATAGATGGGAGACGGGGTCCAGCAATGAATCAACGATTAAGCGGGTATACCGTTCAAAGTAGAGTCGATGTCACGAGATATTCCGATTACATCGATAAAGGCGCGTAGAGGAAGAGGATCTCGACATCCAGATACGGCATCTGCTTCTGCGATGATCTCCTATCATATTTTTAGGAGGTGGAGGATCCGACATGTCGATCTTGCATTGCTTTGCAATGATTCTCACGATATTTTAGAGGTTGAGGATCTCAGTATCCGATACCGCATTGCTTTGCAATGTTCACCTGTAAGGAATTTGTGCTCGGATGTGATTCCACGCCAACATAACCAATCGAAACTCGCGGCTTCGTGTCAATAGAGTCAGCACAAGAAAAGAACAAGAGCGAATGTAGTAAGGAAAAGCTGACTAAGTAGGGGCACTACCGTATTTGCAGGAAAAGCGAAGTGCGAAATCCAGAAATAAATCGAACAGAAAGACGATAGGAAAACAAAGAAAATCGAGAAAGAATGAAAAGACTTCAGTGGAAAAACCTCGAATAAAATCACGAACGAAAACAAAACAAAGTCGTAGCGAAAATCGCAATAGCTAAAAGAAGAAGTTCGCGGGTGTCTGCTAAACTCACGGAGGACCGTAAGAAAGCCATGGAGCACTCGAAAAAGACCATAGCATGGGTAGCGGGGAGGACTTCAGTTGGAGCATGTGCTTCCCGTCTTGGACGAGATCTGCGGATCGACACTACTACATAGGCGATCCCTAACCTCGACTCGAGTAATTAGCAGCGTGGACCTTCTCGATTTTCGTTCGTTTCGATTTGCGTGCATATAAAATTTAATAAGTAAAGTAATTTCGTCGTGAAAGTTTTGTTGCAATAGTATTTTATTTTATTTTATAAAGTAGTACGATCAGAGTAGCGATATCACCTAATCGAGCTGCAAGACTACTAAAAGCTTAGAGGTATTGGTAGCTACGATCTTACGAAAATTGACAAATAGTATCGTCGATCCCGAGCCTCGACTCTAATGGAGATTTTACGCAGCGACGAGGATACTATTCTAAAACCCACTTTTTAAGCACGCGTAAGCATTATCGTCGCCGTCCAACCCTGACCACCCTCTTACTGGACTTGTTGATGGCCCCACATATACACTGAAAGGTATATGTGCACACTACACGTCCACCATAGATACGGACATCGAACCAAGAAGCAAGGGAGAAAATCAAGAGACGGGGAAACAAGAAAAGGAAAGAGGAGAAACGAGTTCACCTAACACATTATCGTAAAAGAGGTGGGCGATTCCCACGATCAAAGCAAGTTAGATCGCTAGGACTCCCGACCGTCCTTACGCGATCTATAAAGACCTAAAGAAACATCGACACTCCGGAGAGGATGAGGACTCATGCCACAAGGAAACAACCCCTCTTCCCCGAGTAACGTAGCGATAAAGAATGAAAACGGACGTGAAGTCATCGACAAAGCCCTTAGACTGCACAGCCATCTGTCAACACCTCGCGAATCCATGCCGAAATCGAGATTTCTCGACCTCCGACTTAATTGATAGCTTTGAAAACATAGACCTCTCGATGATGCATAACTCCTCATATATCATAGTCTGAGAAGTCTTCCCGCGATACCAAATATGAAACTCGCGGTAAGGCTACGAAATCGGGGAAGCTCGCAGGCTAAGTCCATAGCAGTAGGGCAACAAGTGAGCTCACGACGGACGAGAGCGAGGAGGACCTCACAACACCAAGCCCTCGACATACAAGATCTCTTCCCAGCAAGACGAACCAAGGAGAGCTCCAGCTCCTCACAAACAACCTCACGGGCAAGAGTAGCAAGAAGTAAAGCCACCATGAGGCAAGAACCGAGCCAACACCAAGGTGCAACCAACCCAACACAAAACCAAGGCAGGGAATAACACCACGAGGGCAAAACCAAACTATAACGGGGCTGAAAGTGACCCAGCTCCAAGTTGCAGCAGTCCCAACATAAAATCAAATCCAACTCATCACAAGTAAGGCCAAAAAAAAAAGTATTTCAAAGCTCTTAAATAGTGACAGCCATGATACATCAAAAACAAGCTCTCGGGTAGAGGCTAAGACAAGCAAAATCGAGGCCTAACAAAGCCCCAAAATCCAACCCAATGTAAGAATGAATCCGGACTACTAAATCAAGCATGAGGCTAAAACAAACACCTCCATATATTCAACATAGCAACGTATAGAGCCACTATGTGCTTAACATGAGAACAAACGTGGGGCTTTCCAAATTAAATTAAAACTTCTCCCTAGCAAGCCATTTCGAAAAAGAAAAGCTACAAGGAGCAAAAGCCACAGAAACCGAGCCCCCGTAGTCGAGTGCAGAGGAGCGGTACGAGCGACGAAGGAAACGAGAAAAACGAGGCCCCGTATCGAAGTGCGAGGGGATAGGCCGCGGGAGCAACAAGAACACAAAGCCGAGCCCTAAGTGCCACGAGGGCTAGGCTGCTCAGGCGGCGGAAAACGAGAAAACAAACGAGTCCCCAAATCAAATGACAAAGGGGATAGTTGCGGGGAGCGACGAGAAGCAACTAAAACCCGAGCCGGCCAGGAGCTACAAAACAACAAACCAAAAAACCCCCAGTGATGGTGCGAAAGGAGCGATCGTAGCTAATCAAAAACAGAGAAAGAAAAAGGCTCCCAGAAAAGTGCAAAGGAACAACCATCAATAACAGAAAAAAAAAGAGAAGTAAAGGGGATCACGTTACACATCTCAACATGCTTGCAAGAAAAGCTAAACCTTACCTCAAGCTCATACTTTTAACATATCAAGAATAGAAAAAACTAGCACATGCTTTAAGTGAGAGCAAATATAGAATCCTTTCTCCACACCTCTAGCATGCATTTTTCTTTTTTTTTTTTTTTGAATGAAGTTTAAAGCATTAGAACCCGAACCCTCCACATGCATCACATGAGAACAAGTATAGAACTCTTCCAAACCCACCTAAGCATGCACTCTTAAGCCAAAGAAGACTTAAGACATTAAAACTAAGCTTTCCCAACCTACTAAAAGATTTCACAACATGCTCTTATAAAAGACTAGGCTAGGAGCCCATGAAAATCAAGCCTCCACATTTATATACAAGAAGCAAAAGGGGAACAAGCAACTTACCCTCCAAACCAAATTTACCACATGCTTGCAAGACCCAAATGGGTTCTCCAATATTTCATGCTAGATAAGCCCAAATGTAAAACAACAATTTTTTTTTTTTTTTTTTGAACTTCACCTTAAGCATGAAAGAAGAAATAAGATAGTAACATATCAATCCTTCACCATTTTAAGCAAATAATCAAATCCAACTCCTAGAACATGCTCAAATTTCCATTTCTAGGTGCTTGAGTGCAAGTATTTCAAAAATATAAATGTGATATCATGCTAGCATGCCATATCGTTCACTGCACCAAGCTAAAGAGGCTCGGTAGAGAGAAAACCGAAAAGAGGCAAGGCACAGAGAGGGGAAGAAGATACCTCCTTGAAGCAAAAAGCAACGTAGAAACTTAAAAAAAGCACTTCTCAACTTCAAGTCTCCCTCCAGCAGGAAGAGGAAGCCAACCCAAACACAAAAAGCTAAAGAAGTAAGTGAGAAAAGAAAATGACAGAGTTTTCCTTCCCTTAGAGATTTTGGTCAGCACTCGTGGACTCCCCAAATGGAGTTTCTTATAGGCACGAAGGAGGAGAAGAGCTCACCTAAACCTACCCTAGTGGCTCGATGCGAGGAGGCGGGAAAACAACGGCGGACGTCGCGAGAGGAGCGAGGCGCGGGGATAGAGGTCGGGCGGCTTGCTCGCGCGAGGGAGAGCGAGAGGAGGGGATGGCGCGTCCAGGGCTAAGGGATGGATGCGCGCGGCTCGAGGAGGAGACCGCAGGAGATGGGGCATCTGTTGCCGCGAAGATGAGGGAGAGAGAGGAAGAGCTCGGTCGGGCATGCGAGCAAGAGAGCGGGAGAGATGGGCGGGAGAGTGAAAAATGGGGAAGGATTTAGGGCTCAGTTTAGTTAATAGGTTTAATATATATATATATATATATATATATATATATATATATATATATATATATATATATATATATTATTATTAAAATTAAGCCTAAATCACGACTCTCGCCCCCGATGAGGTTGTCGTCACAAATTAGATGTCGATTTTAGGTGAAATCGACGCTCCAGACGCATCGACACAGTCAATTTCATCATCCGAGGTCGTCTAGACGACCTAGTCGACGGTCGCGTCGAATGTGCGTCAAATCCGGCCTTTCTGAAATTCTGACTTTGATGTCGCTCGTCCCGGCGTTCTGACTTCGGTTTCGATTCGCCGCGGAGTAATTGAAAGCGTCGGCGACGTGGATCGAGGGACTGTGGTCGGTGGTGTAAGAAATGTGCACGAAGGCTGTCCTCAGGTCCGGTGGTCCCATAGGGACTCGAGTTGGATTCTAACGTCGATTCCGACTCGCTATGTAGTTTAGAGGTACGAAATTTCGTCCGGGATTCCAAAAGAGTAAAGAGGTGGCTCCGAACTTTCTAAAACGAGGTGGGCCCATTGCTAGGAATCTAAGAACGTCGGGGAAGCTCCTAAAGCTAGAACCCTAAATCTTAGGAGGAGAACTAAACCTCGACAAAAACGAGGTCAACACACACATAAAATAACATTAAAAAAAAACACAACAGAAAAGCATAACTATAGAAATACTCAACACAAGAAAATGAAAACCATATCATATGTATGGAAACACAACACTCATAAACCCATATTAGCATCAACAACGAAAAGACTTAAGTTCTTCCGATTTTCTGTGTATGGACAAAAGCTCGAGGTCGAACTAGCTGTCGAGGTTGACCTTGAGTGGAGGCTTAAGTTGTTGACTATTCTTCTTTGCCCACCTACAATCTTTGATGAAGGAGCTCCACTTAATTTATGTACTTCAGAGGTTTTCTGACCAAGTGCGGGGTAGTATCTAGTTATGTGACCTGACTAGCAACACAAATACCAAATATTGGAGCCCATCGAACATTAAGCTTATACTGTCGCCCACATTTGAAATAAGAGAGTACTACGTGTTGTACAATAATTGAATCCACCATTATAGAACTTGGGCTTCTTCCAATTGGATCCCTTTAATTGGACCATATGGCACTCCATCATCCATGTTCTTCATCTTGTGCATCTTTTTATGCTTCTGAGCAAGCTGAAAAACAATTTTCAATCGCCTGACTGCGCTACTAATAAAAAATAATCCTTAATCCCAAGTGGTATCAATGACTGTTTGATTGGATCCTTCAAACCAGTGAGGAACCTAGAACACTTCTCTTCAAGAATATATATCAGTTGTGATACATATCTTGATTGTATAGTAAACTCTACCTCATATTGTATGATTGTATTCTCTCAATGCACCAATCTAATGAACTTGTTTTACATCTGTCTTTGAGCAGGTAAGAGTAAGAAAATACTCTCTAAAAAGCTCCATAAATTCCACCTAATTTACTATTATGTTTGGTATGCCCCCTAACCTAGCCTGACACTGCCCACACCACCAACTTTCAGTTTCTTCACCCATGATAAAAGTACCTAATGATACACTTCTTTCATCCGAAGATGTCATGCTATCTAGTATCTTTTCTATCCACATTAAGTAGTACTTTGTTTTGACCGACCTTGCAGTACCCTTAAACAATGGTGGTCACAAGTCCTAAAACATCTTCAAGTACTTGTTCACAACGATAGCACCGCTTCCACAAGACTATGACCTAAACTCGTAAATTGGCTACACCATTATTGCCATCATATGGGTTAGGTCATTCGAGTTCATAGTTATAGCAACCAGTACTACTTCATTTTCTATTGCATTTCCCTCTTCTACACTCTCTAGTGCATCCAGATTCCTAAAATAAAGATAACTGTTTAATTAGAGTTAACATATACTTGACTCTTTCATAGATTATATAACATATTCTTAAATCTTGTGCTCTGATACCATTTTTGACACAACTTAGCCCAGTGGCATAAACTTTTCAAGATGGGGACAAACGATCGAACGATGAAATTAAAAGTTTTTATTTTCATATATTATAAAAGTTTTTATTTTCATATATTATAATACAATCAAATTGAAGAAGCCACAAAGAAAAAGTAATATAGCTAAATTTACCTCAGTTCATGTTGCCAATATCTTTTAAAAGTATTTTATCTTTTATTATTCATTTTTACTATGCAAACTAATATAAAAAATATTAATTAGTAATATAATAAGAGAACAACAGGCAGTGAGTGCTAAACATCTAAACTATAGTAACATGACAAAAAGAGAAGAAAATGCATGCTTGTTAAATGTACAATAATCAATATAAGAGCATTTAATAGTTTACATTTTCAAATATGACCGTTCAAGTTAGTACAGAATAGTAGTTATATTGTATTATATCGTTATATCAAATTATATATATACAACCGTCATATGCACATTATCTAAATTTTTATCAATTAAGATATATCAATATCAATAACCATTTCAAATTAATATGTTCTTAAAACATTCATGCCCCAAACTCCGTTGTTGAGAAAACTTTATGTTTAGTATTCCAGGTCAAATTTTAGAATGCAAATTGAATTGTAAATAACATGCTGCCTAGAGATTTTGTCCTCATTTTATGAGAAATTTTTAATAAAGCGTTTGAGGCTTCTGTTAGGTGCAAACTCATATAATTAATTACACCTCCCAATTTTACGCACTATTTTAACCCCTTATGCCATACCATAAAACTAGAATACGGTGCGCACCACGCCACTTTATGCTCCATAGTGCAGCATGCTATATTGTGCTATTGACATTTACAATTCAAACAATAAAAACATGCTATCCTTGATGAAGAATGTGAATGATTATTGTTCTCAATAATGCTTTTTCTTCTCATGGTGATTCCAAGAACCATTGTCTGATGACTATGAAAACTCCTTGTGATTATAAAAAACTTAATCTTTTTTAACCATAGATCCTTCCACCACATAAATAGTCTAAGAAAAGAAAAACAACACATTTACAATCTGCAGAAAGTTGGGGCAAATAGATGCCAGAAGATTAGAGGATCAATGTCCAGTGGAAAAGCAAAATTAGGACCTAATAAAATGAATGGATCCACGACATGGGAAACATCTAAACAAAGTATTAAATTGTAATAATAAAAAAAATGCTGATATTGACATAATAAGGACTAAATAACTTTTGAAAAAAATATGAAAGGACTCGAGGTGATTATATGTACCAGTGCAGCAAGGTGAGCTTCTTTTAGAATATTTCCATCAAGCTCCAATCTTGCTATGGGAAAATCTGGGATGTGTCCGGACTGTTTCTTTCCAAGTAAATTTCCAGGCCCACGCACAAGAAGATCCGCAATAGCCAGATTAAATCCATCTGATGATTGTTCGAGTATTTTGAGCCGGTTAAGAGCCCCAGAATTCGAAGAGAAGAAAACACATTTCGACTTCCGCATCCCTCTTCCAACGCGTCCTCTAAGTTGATGCAGCTGAGCAATTCCAAATCTCTCAGCATTCATGACAACCATCATGGAGGCATCAGGAACATCAACACCAATCTCAATTACTTGAGTTGCAAGAAGAACTCGTGTTTCTCCAGATTTAAACTTTTTCAAGGCTTCATATTTCTCTTCACTCTTCATGCGGCCATGCAGCAACCCACAAGTATAGCTATCAAATTTGCTTGATATGGATGCTAAATCTCTTTTAGCAGCATGAAGCTGGGGCAACTGCGTTGATTCTTCTATAATTGGATAAACAATATATACTTTCCCATCAGAAAGCAGTTCATCGCGCATCATCTGTAAGCATATTTAAGACCCTCAAACAACAAATCTTCAAGGAGCTAAAAAACTAAATGAGCATTAGAGGAGATAAAGCGTAATAAGTGCCAAGTTTAATGAAAGACAAGATTTGCATCAACAACCAAAAAGCTGCGTATGTGCTTACCACTGTATGATGAGAATTAGAGTGATTTCTTCTTTTCTATTGTTTATCAGTCTGAGGAAGATTTATTTTAGTGTCAAAACAGTTCCATGACTCTTTGCAAAGGGTTAGTCCAGAGTTTATAAAAGTGTCAATTTAGCCATCAAACATTTTTAATATGGGCTTGAAGCCTGTGGACTATTACAGCCCCAAATTAAGGAGTACTAATTTAACCCTTTTATAGACTCTGGAACTAAAATGGCCTTGTGTAAATAATCAGGGAAATATTTTAACACCTTACTCGAATTTACTTTAAAGCTCAACTATCAGCAGTAATCCATCAATTTTCCTAGCATCCCATAAGTAAAACATTGTAAAAAAATGCATGCTTATCCACAAGATATATGAAAGTATGCTCACCTTCTTAACCACAGTAAATATGTATGGCTCCACCTGGTTCGAGATCGGCAAAAAATTCCTTTTTAGCAAACTTCTCTTTGTGATGTGAAGCTCGTGAGCACCATAACTGTTACCACTAAACTCCATCCCCTTCTCTCTATTTTATTGGGTTGAGATTCCAGATAGAATTATATCAGCGGGTATGCAAGTTCTACCTTTATAACGTGATCCATCCACACAGATATGAAAACGTAGCAAAAACTAACTGTTGTAGGGTAGAGTTAGAAATAGAATTGTCATTTCTTCTATGCTTTGCAATGGATTACAAGAAGAAGAGATTAAAACATACGAAACAGATGAAAGAGAAAGGGTAAAGAAGCTGGGAGCAAGCAATTAACAAGATAATAAAGAGGGTGCAGTTTTGGGAGAAACAGAGGCTGATATGTAACAATGAAAAATGAAAAGAGAGAGAAGAGTCAAAAGCAGGGAGATCAAGAGGAAATGAGGCAACAAGATATGTGAGAGAAACTGAAGAATGAGAGATGAGAGGCAAGAAAGAGACGAGAGAGAAAGAGGTGAGCTAGAGAGAAGAAAGCAAGGGAAAGATGCACTAGAGAAGAGTGGGACAAGTTGGAGCAATTGCAGCATATTTTGTTAACCCGTTATAACCAACCATAAGTCTTACTTATAAAACCCAAGTATAATTACAAGAAAATAAGACAAAACCCAAATATCTCTGATAGATATGTCCCAAAAAAGATATTTTTTTTTTACTAAATAAATCAAAATATAATGAATCGATCACACCATCAGTTTCAAAAGAATATCGTAATCAAATGGTTATCATCAATTGATGAACTCTCTTAAAAAGAGCCATGTTGAAGATACTTATCAAGTTGAGAGAAGTGCACTTCAACTTGTCTTATGTTACCCACGAATCATTTACATGAAAAACCCTGTATATGGATATTAAATAATCAACGTAGAAAGAAAGATTAATCTTCATGTTCATAGAAAATAAATATATTTTTTTATCCAAGATTTCTAACTCCTTTATATGATTCAAAAGCAATTAATACAACAAAAGGACATAGAAAAGCAAATAAAAGCAATTAATACAACAATTTGCATATAAATAATGGCTGGATATAGCCGTTATTATTCTAATATTCTAATACTTACAATTATTATTTCTAATATTCTAATACTTACAATTATTATTAACAAATCTTTATAGTAAAAGATCTAGAGAACTAAATAAGCAAATGAAGACACTTTATACAAAGAACTCGTACTGCTGCAAGTGCAAGGTATTTATATATATAATATCAGCATTGTTCTAACAATCATAGGTCAAATGCTATTTTGGCATGATAAGGCTCTGTCAATCTATTGAGTGAAGGCATTATGGGATGACCATGGAATTTTAATTCATTATGTAATTTTGGTTAAACTTAGATTTACGTTTCAATGTCTGCTCCCACCTCAGTATTCCAAGTCTTAGGTTGCCTTGAAACGAAAAATAAAATAAAATATGCAGAGCTATATATGATCTTGCAAGATATGCATTGTTTAGTTAAAACTTCCAAAGACAGAATTGCACCAGAATAATCATATTCGGATATCTAATGATGACAATGATTCAACTTACAAGCCTAGACAATTAGGATGACTTCTATTGTTAAATTGACATGAAATGTTCATGCGGTTCAAAGAACATTCGCATTATGTCTCTCAGAAATGACATCAGAGGTTACTCCAGCAAAACGTTTTGGGATATTTACATATGTAGCACACCATTCTTATGTATTTACATATCTCAGATGTGGACTATCATATTTACACACAGAGGACTCTAAATCTTTAAAAGCACATCAAAAATAGCATTATTCCACTTTTTCAAAGTGAAATACACACTTAATGCATAGGTTTAAAGCACCAAAGTGGTATGCATGTAAATATAAAAGTTTAAGTGTGACATATGTAAATACATAAGAATTGTCTGCTACGTATATAAAATTCCCAAACATTTTCTAATTCAAAACATAAGCATGAACAGATGGGTAACATCCATCATTCTTTTAAGATATGCATCCAACAGTTACATATTGCCCATTAGGTGTAAAACGAATAATCATCTTGATAAAATAAATAAGTGCTTGGTAATCTACCAAAACAAACGCCAGAAAAAAAAAAAAAAGAGTAAGAATACATAATTGGTCACCTGAAAGACATTCTCAAATCCGATTTCGTTCCCTTCAAGAACAATTGTTTCGACAGACGTTCTTCCCGGTGGCAAATCGGTTATCTACTAAACCACATGAAAAAGAAAAAAAGGAGTCAGTTGCCTTTAAAAAGTAGAGTATTGAGTCGCTGCTCTACAAAAAAAGACCAACAAAAAATATGACCATTGATACAATTCCATGTTGAAGTGGGTGTGGGATTTTCTTGCCGCGACATGATTTTGTGGAACAGAGAAGTGTGTGGGAGTTTTCTCGTTGCTAAGTTCCGCGGTTCACAAAAATCCCGCGACCAAGGGATCTACGCACTGTCCGAACTGACCTTACCAAGGTCAGCAGGAATTCCTACCTTTTTACATTTTATTTCCTATTTAATGAAATCCAATTAAGTTTACTTTTTATCAGGAGACCATTTGTATTTTGTATTGGGCTATATGATACTTTTGTTTTATTTTTAGTGTTTTGAGAGAATACATTCTCTGATTTATGCTCGAAGGTATGTTGTATCATTTCCTTTTAAAGTAGTGTGTCAGTAGCTTGCCTACGAGTAGATGGCGGATTCCCCTCGCCATCCGCACCTAGTTGATTCATCATCTGCTTGCTGTTTTCAGCAGGGACAACCGTTGAATGTCGCTTATCCCCATCAAGGCACCGTTCATAGAATCATTCCCTTGTTATTTCATAACCATCTCCTAGCTAAATCTACTTCCCAAATACCTTCTGATGTAGGGGCTATGGAGGACCAGCTTGGAGAGTTTGGGCCTGCCATTCCTCAAGGGGAGGGGCTGCCAGTCCTTCACACAAAATTCAACCATTAGATCGGACAACAAGAGTACCCAGCAAAACATCCAGATTGAACCCGCTTGAGAAGAAACTCGTACAAAGTGAAAAAGACGTGAAGACCGCTAGTACTTCTAAATCTATCCGAGCCAGGAACTGATTCAAATGTCATTATATCAAATTGCCCAAACATGAAAGTAATCACTTTCATTAAGTACGGAACAATTGAAGAAATGGTCAGTAACACAGGAGAGAATGAAGATACCAAAGATGAGTATCAGCTTGCCGCCAACGAGGGAGAAATTCAAGCTGCGTTTGTCACGACCTGATCCGGAGCTTGGAATTAACCATGGTACAAACAATCGGAGGGTATGAATTATGTTTTCTATATCCATTTAAGATTGAACAAATGAAAGAGCCACCAAAGAAATTAAATTAAAGCAGTACAATTAAATTTCCTTATTTACAGGCCGTCCGAACATTTTCTTATATTGATCATCTTTTAATAAATTAATTACATCTGAAAAGTTAGTTTAAAACAATAAGGAATAAACCAAAGCTAGCGAATACTCACTCCTAAACTACACTAATACATGAAAAAAAAATACTATATACATGTCAGTTAGGTTTTCAGTAAATCAGTATAAAACATACGATATTTTAAGAATATGACAACTTACTATAGTTTATACTATTCAATGTGCTATACTATATCAATAACATATATATATATATATATATAACAGTCACAGGAGCACTATCTAAAAAGTATACTAATTAAGACACTTCAATATCAATATATTTTTCCATTTACGTGCAAGGGTACAGATATCGTAACATTCCGCCACTAGTACCATAAATGAGAGCATGAACATGCAAGCATATATAGATTTTTTTTTAAGAAAAAACTCAACGGCTAATATATTAAAGAGGAAAAAGGTACAGATAGGTTGTATGAGATGGCCTAAAAGAAGACTCAACTCACACAATACAACACACACAAAATCCCAATAAAGCAAAGATACATAAAGATAAAAAACCAAAAAGACACCAACGGGTGCAAAAGTGCTAGGGACGTCCCACTTTAGTCCTCCCTCTACCTCTAGTTCTCGGAAGGGAGCCGGCTAACAAATTGGTAAGGTGCGTCCATTACCCGAAGTAACCAAAGTATCATCCATCAGATTCCTGAGCTCAAGTAGGTCTCCATTCTTCTTCTTCCTCCTGGATGTGTAGACCTGTCATTCCTCATCCAAGGATTGAATCATCCGATCAATGGATTGGTCCACAGGTGGCCGGACAGGTGCAGGCTGTTGCACATCATGATCCCCATGAGCCTCAGTAATATTAACATCTTACTGGACCTGATGAGGCGGTTGTGAAGCAGTAGAAGTATTTCCACCTGTAATATCAGTGATAGGTTCTAGGGCAGGTAGAGTCTAAAGAATCTCCCTTGCCCCCACGATAAGAGGTTCCAAAGACGAGGGAGCTACAACATTGTGTGGAGACTGAATGGTTGACATATTGCCTGCGAGGATAGTGACGTCTTCAGGGGTGTCCTTTTGATGATCAATAGTGTCAATAACTTGAAGCTGATCAAGAGGAGATGGATTCACTGCCTCTGGCGGAGCACTTTGCTTTTCTGGTCTGAGGCGGGGGTGTAGATGATGGCATTGAGAACTGGTGTGGCCGAACCTACGACAGTTCGAACAATACGAAGGAAAATGCCCAATCACTATCTTTTGCTAATATCCATGGTGCTGTGTGCCCAACCAAATTTCTTCAAAAGCGGAAGAAGTGATCTCTTTCAACAAGTACTCTGGCTTCAGATGGACGAGAAATATTAAAAGTAGAAATGTCCATTGAGTGGCTTACCATAAGCTGAGGCAATATAGTATAACACTTTCTGAGTAAAATAATGAAATTTCAAACCTGAGAGGCGAATCTAAACATGAATGATTGATGGTTCTGTACCATTTCAGAATTTTCATTGCTCTGTTATCAATTCAGAGTATTCTTCTAGCAAATAAACGCGTGTAATCCTCTTCATTATTAATTTGAATAACAATGTGTCTTCCATGTTCCACTCCCCAACAAGGTGCATAAGCTCAAATTCCTTACAAATAATCACCATTTTGGGATGGCCATACAGAAATTTCCTGAACCAATTCAGACGACAGGAGAAAGCAAGTTGAATACCTTCAGCTTCTGTAAAAAAGATGGCAGACTTCCCATTCTTCCTAGCAGGTTTCTTGATGTCCTCCGCCCACTCAAACGAAGGAGGGAAAGAGCACGATTTAGGTGTACTTGAGGCGTGGACACCCGCAAGGGCAGCAGCATACGATATATATATATATATATATAATCAATATTATTTATATGTTTATCTTATGACATGCAATATAACGTATATCTTTAAATAGGATGTTATAATTTTTTACTAAAAGGAGACCTAACATTCATACTTAACTAATAAAAATAAGAGTATATAGATCAATATAAACTGATACATGAATTTTATAAATATCAATAACTATTAATACAATTGATTGAGAAGAAATAAAATATTAATATCGATCTAATAGTAAGAGTACTCACATTGCTAAAAAAAATGTAAATAGAAATTCTCATGTTTGACGTTGTAATTGATTCTTCAAAATGTGAATTCCCTATATATGAACACATCTCAAATTATAAAATGCATTTAATTATCTAACTCATTTCTCATCATTAAATTTTTATCGATTCCACTCAAATATTCTAATTTTATTTCATAAACAATAATTAATTCATTTCAATTAAATATAAATCCCAAAATAAAGGAATCAATACTAACCTTGCTCATGCCGCACTTTCTTGTCCTCCAATCTGAAATGTTCTTATACCTATAAATTGTGTTTTATCATTATTATTATTATTATTATTATTATTATTATTATTATTATTATTATTTTATATTAAATCATAATTTAATACTTGATGCATTTAATTCAAAATGATAATTTTAAAACATTAAGTTAAGCATTAACCTTCCTTACACGCACCAGCTTTCAGTTCACATTCGGTTTGATTCACTCCAACTTCGTTCTTCTTCTTCCTCTGCTCACTAGACCACGATCACTTCTTGATTTTTACATTCCCAAGTCGTCGCCACCGTCGATTTCGTCGCCCTCACCCTTGCCCTCGCCTGCTCAATGTATGCCTCATCTCCCTGACCTGCTCGCCACTATTTCGGTTCTTCTCTTCCTTGTACGAGACTCAGTTGAAGAGTAGGCCTCACACAACGATAACCTCCCTCTTTTGGCTTCTTCTTCCTCCCGCTTTCTCTTCCTTTGCAAGACACTGACGCCGGCTCCTCCTCAGCTTGACACCATGTCGCCTCCTCCTCTCTGCTCCACAGAGACGTCATCGTCTGTCGACATCGTTGCCTCCGGCTAGGTGAAAGCCCTAGCTTACACTCGTCGTCTCCCGCACGCATCGTTCAACTCTCCCATTAAGTCGATCTCTTATCTAATTTAAAGATCGAAAGTACCTTTTGTATTTCCGACTCCTCGCTCCCTCCCCCCTCCTTGGTTCCCTCAGGTATTTGAAACGAAGATTCACATAGCATAAGAGAGAGCTCCCAACAGGACTACTACTGGTTGTCCTAGAATACAGTGAGTCCGATGAACCAATAAAAAGAGGGGACCTCTATTGAGGGAGTTGTCAGACATCCCGACTGACAATTTACTTCTAGAGTGGCTGCCACCGAGAGTGATTCAGAAAGACATAGATGTCATTACAAGATCGGCTCCTCCAAACATAGGCCTCAGGGATTTGTTTTGGCTTCATTGCACTGTACAAGAAGAAGAGAAAAAGGAGAACCCTTGTTTGGATGGGAACCTTTGCCGAACTTCGCTTCCACCGTGACATCAAATTTGGTCAAAATCCGAACGCATTGGATGTTACACATTATCACTGCTTCTCTCTTATTTTCGTGGCGATAAAAATTTTGTATTCCTATTTTAATTTGTGGAACATAACTTTATAATGGTGTAACTTGGTGTATGATTTTTGAATGGACTTCTCTCAAAGGCAAAGCCTCATCAAACTAGGCCTTATTTATCAGATGTATTCATCTGAGCACGAGAAGTTGGAGAAGCAGGTTACATATTTAATGGCTCGAGACATGAGCCATGAGAACACACATCTATGTGCAGATCTAACTCTGATTATGCCCAAAAAAGATATATATTTATGCTATTAGGACAGATTTTGGAAAGATATGAGTGTTTTAGAGTTTTCGTGGGTGGAAGTAAGCATAGATATTGTAGTGGGGTCCCCTTGCAACAACAGTGCAATGACCTTGTTATGGGGGTGGATCGATTCCAAAATTTTTCATAGATGAAGAAGAAACCTCTCCTACCCGAGGAGAGTGATGTAGGTGAGAATTTACTTCCCGTAGCATGATTTCATGGTGCTAGGACACGGGTTAAAAGTTTTCCCGCTGCTCGATTATGTGTTTCACAGAAATCCCACGATCGCTGAATTTACACAATGCTCGGACTGACTTTAGCAAAATCAGTAGGGATTCCTCCCTTTGTTATTTTATTTCCTATTTATTTAATTGCTATGGGCTGTTTGAGACTTTAGTTTTATTTTTCGTATTTTCAGAGATTGTATTCTCTAATTTATGCTCTAACGAGTGTTGTGTCCTTTCTTTTAACAAGTGGTGTGTACGTAGCTTGCCTACAAGTAGATGGTGGATTCCCATCGACATGCGAACCTCGAAAATTAGTCACTCGCTCGCTATTTTCTGATGAATACTGTCAACCACCCATACTATCATTCACTGCAATTCCACAACCACCTCCTACTAAATCCACTTCTCAAACATCTTCTATGAGCCCTAGAACGGGATCACATATCAAGATATTAAACAATGTGATCGAGATTTATGTAATCGGGAAATGCCACAAGTACTACAGGAAAGATAACAGGATGGAAATCATAAACCTTTGAAATATTATAATGGACAAGCTCACAGATCGAACATTCAACATTAGGGCAAAATAAAAATAATCAATCTCATAAAATGCCAATTTAATAGTAAGAACTGTGCAACTATAGCAAAAATGCCTTAAGCTGTCACGATTTCATTCCATTAAGTTCAATCAAATTCCTCTGAACTTTTCCTTTTTTTTAGCAGTGTTTTGATTTTATTTCTTCGAAATTTTCTTTCATTATAGAAAAGTAAACATAACACCCTTATTTTTACAATTCATTATAAAATTCATCTTCGAACTTTTCCTTAATTCATGCGACAAGTATTACAGGAACGTCAACCGGAAGATTTTTTGTATATTCCTGCAGACTTTTCATTCCCTTTCTGTCAATTTATAGTGCATACTCTAATGGCTAACTGTATTCTAAAAAGCTATATTATTATCATGGATTTATCATATAAATTCTTATGCTTTGATATGTAATAATGTGCCAAGCTTATTTATAATTCCAAATAAACTCGTAAATTGTTTTCACTATGCATCAATATTTCATTTCATATTATTTATGAGTGCTTCTTTATATATATATATATATATATATATATATATATATATATATCAATAGATGGCGGCGCTTCTCCCTCGTCTCCCTCGTTGCCCTGCTAGGGTTTCACCGTAATGGTGAACCCTAGCGTCTGCTCCACCGCTCCTCGAGTCGTCTTCCTCGTCAGCCTTTGCTCGCGTCGTCGTCGTCGATTTTCGCCGGCCACGGAACTTCGCGCTTTCTTGCGTCCGTGCCTCTCGACAGCTGCGCCGGCATCTGCGACTGCAGCTGCTCGAGCTGCTTTCGACGCTTACAAAGATCACATCCCTGCGTCTCCTGCTGTTCGGAGTCTCGTTCGCTGTGCCTGAGGGTTTGTGATCCTGCAGCAAGCTTGACGGGATTTGCGCACCGACTTGCGCAGTCGCCGAAATGGCTTCGGGTCGTTATTACGCCGAAGCCCTCGCCGGCGATAAGCCCGCCCGCGCTCCTTCACGTTCCAACATGTTTCCACAACGATTTCACGATGCATTCGCGCAAGGAGTTGAATCAGAATTCCTAAAAAAAGCATACCGTACAGTCTCAGGAATAGTCCCAACGACATCTGAGTTCTTTTCAGTCCAATCCTTCTTTGGCATGGGGAGTTCCTCAACAGACTTCAGGTTGAACACTACAATAGGCTTAACGGACTTGCTCATTTCAGGCTTCATTATTTCAATAGCCACATCCCCGAACTTAGCTTCAACATCGTTGAACCCTTGTCCAAACTTAATGACTACCAGATTAGGCAACTCATCCCTATTGACGACAAACTCTACTCCGGAGGTGAAAGAAAAGATCAACTTTGGCGAAGACATCGTTCCTGGCATTTAAAGAATTTCTGGAAGTCAGTAACATCTGTACCTTGTAGTTTCAACGGAAGTACTCAAGTTACCGCACTTGTACTGCAAACTGGGCAATTCTCCTATTTTGTTTGGTGTTTTCACCTTAGTTTATCTTTATTTCCGACTTTTAAATTTGTTAACATTGTTCGTTTAGTTTCAGGATTTAAACGGAAGGTACGAGAGTAGAGATTTGGTTTAATTTGCCGATAGCAAATCAAACCCGAGAGACAAAGTAGAAGTGAAATTCAGGACCCAGTCCTGGGCTGAATTCACAACGCAACTCGCGCACTAACACACCTATCGGGGGTCCGACGCCACACAAAAAGAACCATAAAGATTCTCGAACCACTGTTTGGAGATGATCAAACGGATGGTTCCGAAATCGAGAGAGTTAACCGTACTTGCCAAGAAAGAAATAAGCAAAGCATGCCAATAGAAGAATGACAATTTGGACCATGAGCGGCATGGACACATTGTCGATGTATGAAGATAGAAACATTTGATCATAATGGAGAGTAGAGCTACTCCACAGCGGAGTCGCCAGAAATTGTCGGCCGCTTTCGGGGTTTAAGATTTAATTTAATATATATATATATATATATATATATATATATATATATATATATATATATATATAAAAGTGTATTAGTTTTGAAAGTAAAATTTTAAATTTGAAAAATGAGAATGAACAGATCTCATTCGCTTAGCAGTTAATGACCGACAAATTCGCAAGTAACGCATCAAGAGATCATATCGCAAGTAACGCATCATATTGGTGCTGACGTACATCATATCACAAGTATCGCATCTATTCCGAGGAATGATACACTCTACTTAACGATATCGCTCGATCAAATAAACTACGAACTCATGAGGTCCGTTCGTGCTCGCGAACCTTTATGTGGACCGACAAATTCCCTATTTAATACAAAAGAATTAAATAGGGTTTATATTACCCGGTCTTTAAAGCTCCCTATAGAGGCAATACCTTATAGTCAATTACCCCTCAAATGACCGAAGTCACCTGAGAGAACTCTTGATTTAGATCAGGGGTTTCTATCCTCATGAACTCAATGGTAGGGTTTTCAACAAAGTGTGGTAGTAGGAAATCCAATAGGTGAAGGCCCTAATGTGGAACAGTTTTGATAGGAATCCAAAGGAAAGAAAGGTAGGGGATGCCACGGATCTCGAGGAGGACCTCGATGACTTCTCAGGCTATCCTAATGTTAGGCTTTAAATTTTGGAAGTGAATTTATTTAGGTTTCAATCATGCCAATTAATTATAGGAATTACATTTACATAATCACCTGATTATGCAAATAACCTAGAAGGTAGGAGGATTTACGTCGTACCGGACGACGACCTCGGAATCCTAAGCGAGTTAGGCCTTATCTCGCACAACACGGGTGCGTAAAGGCCTAAAAGAATAGGTGAGGATTTATGTTGCACTAAGCGAACTACCTCGAAGTCCTATGACTTGTTATTTAAATTAAGGAAAGGGGTTCAAGCACACACACAAGATAAGCCAGCCAACAAACGAGAATGACCACCAAATGAAGCCACGGAGTTCAAAAATCGCAAAGAGATGTACCACTCAAAAATTTGGCAGAACCTCCCCCTCTCCTCAAAATTTTCGGCCAACCTTAGAGAGCTCCCCAAGTGAGGTTTATATAGCCAGAGGAGAGGAGGAGCGTGTCTTCGACTTACCTGGGCGGTGAGTCGAGCCAAAAGAGAAAGGCGAGAATGGCGACAAGCTGCGCATGGTGGAAGTGGAGACAGGGCAGCAGAGAGCGCAGGGAGTAGGTGGAAGCCTTACCAGAGCACGGGAGAGGGGACCTCGGGCCGATCCTTCTCGAGGAAGAAGAGGGGCTCGACGAGGATAAGGGGGCTCGGCTAGGGCTCGGCTCGTGATCGAGAGGAGACGGGATCGTGGGGGTGAGGGCTCGCGATCGAGTCGAATGGAGAAAGGATCGGAAAATAAAAGAAAATATTATTTTATTTCATTAAATTGCGTCGAATTTCGTGTCGTTTATTCGCGCTCGGAAACATAGCAAATTATATGTCCCTCCCTAGCAAATTTGACGTCCCGGACGCATCGGCATAGTCCGTTTCGCGATCCGAGGTCGTTCGGACAACCTTGTCGGGTCGGGCCGAAAGTACGTCAATTCTGATTCTTTTGAAATTCTGACTTTGATGTCGATCGTCCTGGCATCCTGACTTCCGTCTTGATCCGTTGAGGAGAACTGAAAGCGCCGAGGCTGCGAATTGAGGAATTTGTGCGCGGCGGTGCAAGAAACGTGCACGAGGCTGTCCTAAGGTCTGGTGGTCCTATGGGGACTCAAATTGAATTCTTGACGTCAATTCCAACCTGCTATAAGCTAGAGGTACGAATTTCATTCGGGACTCCAAAAGAGTAAAGAGGTGGCTCCGAACGCTCTAAAACGAGGCGGGTCCCATAGCTAGGAGTCTAAGAACGTCAGGGAAGCTCCCAAGGCTAGAACCGTAAATTCTAGGAGGAAAACTAAACCTCGACAAAAGTGAGGTCAACAGGTGGCGAGGCATGAAGAAAGATATTGCATAATATGTATCTCAATGCCAAACTTGTAAGATTGTAAAGGCTGAGCATCAGAGACCCGACAGATTGATACAATCATTGTCTATACCTAAATGAAAATGGGATGACATTGTTATTGATCTTGTTATGAGATTTTCTCGATCCAGGCAGGGTTAACAAAGTCAACTCATATTTTATCAATCAAGCAAAGTGATTCAATGGAAAAATTGGTCATATTATATGTAAAAAGAAATTATCAAATTACATGATGTTCCAAAAGTCATTGTTTCTGATAGAGATGGAAGATTCACACCTAGGTTGTGGAAAGACATTCGACAAGGTATAAGTACACAGTCGTACTTTAGCATAACATTTCATCTACAAATCGAAAGATAATAAAAAAGAAATATTCAAGTATTAGAAGATTTGTTAAGGCTTTGTGTTCTCGACTTTAGAGGTTGTTGGGAGGATCACATTCTAATGAATGATGATTGAGTTTGCCTAAAATAATAAATATCAATCCAATATTAAAAGGACTGCGTATGAAACATTGTATGGTAGGAAATACAAAACTCCATTATGTTAGGCCGAAGTGGGTGAACATTTCCTAAGTTAACTGATAAAGCTAGCAAAAAATTCAGGTTAATTAGAGACGGATTGAAAGTTGCTCAAGATCGACAATAGAAATATTAGGACCTAAAGCACAAAGCAGTAAAATTTGACCAAGTAGCAAGATATGATAGTAGAAAATGGGAGATTGTAAGTCTGAAATTCATTCACTTGTTTTAGGTGCAAAACAAGATAAGAAGTTCAACAAAATTGAGAAGGAAGCAGTTATCAAGGCAAGAACATATCTAGATACTGTAATAAGGAATATAGAAGTAATCAAACAGAAGAATTGGAAAGCAGTCGTCCACTACTTGTTAGGTTATTAAAAACAGAAAGTTGTAGCTCACATATTCAAAATAATTTCAACATATTCCAATAAAACTACCAAAGGAAATCTTGCAAGGATCTCATATAAATTAAGGGGAATATTGAAGCAATAACTTGTACCTTATATCCATATGCAACTCCAACAGAGAAGAAAAAACATGCCAAATAATATTTTACCAAAAACAATAAAATTTAGAACTTCTTGTAATGTTATTTAGCTTCACTACTGGCTAATTTTAATATTCACAATTGCTCAAATAGATTGGAGCACCCAGCTTATCTATTGTAACTCCCTCTCAAAATAGGAATTTAAAAGCCATGGAAGATATTGTTAATACGAAAGAAGAAGGGGCAATTACATATATAGCACTCGAAACATTGTTATTTACGAACATAGCACCCTTCATCAAATTTTCAAATTCTCACTCAATATCAAAATTCACCATAAAATCTCAACCCTATTTTTCATTTTTAACAAAATCAAAATGTTTTGATTATGGCACATGTGAATGTACTGATTTGGTAGTTCAAAAAATTTTGTAAATAGCAATGTTTCGAGTGCTCCGTATGTAATTATCACAAACAAGAAAAAATGTACCAAATTTAGTAATAAAGTGCCATGACTGGTCTGGTCTGTCTATCTCCAATAAAACCCTAGAAGGCTGAGTTGGATAAAATGTACCAAGGTTCAAGATTAAATAACAAAAGCATAAAACTATTTTCAACCTAAATCCAATCACATGTATTGCATTGGTACTGAGTTTATAAGGACAATCGAGCATGCAAAAAAGGGGAAGACATTTTTTCTTACATTATTTTTCTATTAATAGATGCAGTAAAAATTATGGACTTTTATTAATGAAAACAATCTCAGCTGGCACAATAAATAAGAATACACTTCAGTCAAATAATACACCAAATCTATCAGTTGCTTTGAACTTGCACATTACATTTTAAGCGTCATAGGCCTCCTCAAAAAATAAGATAACACAATAAAGTTAAATAAAGGTAAAATCCAATGCAAATATTTTCAAATAAAAGTGGAATTTATGTTAAAAGGCACATAAAATTAATGTACCAAGCCGTAAACAATTTTCTGCGGCAATTTAGAGCAAATTTCTATAACAAGTTGCAGGAAATATTCGCAGCAAGCAGCAGAAGATCTTGTAAAATCTGTTATAGAGTGAAATGAAAGAGCAGAAACAATAAACAGAAAAGTGGCCTCAGGGTTTCAACATAGAATTCAATGTCGAAAGAAAAAGATGAGATTTAAAAAATGTTAAGGAAAAAAAAAATCCTTTTGTTTTTGCAGTTCAAAGTTATAATATCAATCCATCTAAATAAAAACTAAAACCTAAAAATTCTGAGAATGCTCCAATGTTTACAAAACATGCAAATTCTGTCAGATGCAAGCACCAGAGGAAAGAATGTTTCAGAAACGTTGATGATGAAAAAATTCCTTGAACTTCAAGTTCATAATAAACAATATAAGAAATACATTTTTAATATAACGACAAAAATGTTTCATGCCAATTGTAATTCTAGATACCTGCGTTAGAGAAACATCCCCATAAATGGCTAAAGCCAAAGTTCGTGGAATAGGTGTTGCTGACATGGTAAGAATATGAGGTGCCATATAAACCTTTTCTTCAGTTGCGTTGTCGAGTGTTGTATTACCCGCTCTTAGGCATGGCGACGCAGAATATAACTGCTGACAAAGAAACTCGTAAATATGTCATAAAGTAGAAACTCATAAATATGGGTAAACATAATAAAAGAAAAGGATGATGATGGCCCAAATCAAACATATATAGACAACCGTATCCAGATGCCAAGCAAGAATCATCCATTTGAATTTGTTGCATTCAGAGAAACATACGACGGAGAAAAATAGTGAAGTCGAAAAATAGAGAAGAAGATGAAGATATATGTATGCATGTATAAATATATATACATACATACATACATATATACATATATGTATATACATATATGTATATATATATATATATATATATATATATATATATATATATATATATATATATATTTAGGATAAAGTCTGAAGGCCGCGAGACTATTCTCTCTAGAAGAAGCCAAAGGCCCCCGGATTGAAATATAATCTATGCTCAGCAAAGTCACTTTTAATGCTTGATTTTAAGCTTGACTGTTATCTAATATATATATATTTAAGGCAAGAAAACTCTTAGAGGAGTTTGCAATCACAATACAACTCCACACAATAAAATAAAAACTCAGATTCCAAACAAGCAGCTCAGTAAAAGTTTCCATATATCCTAAGATGAGGGGCAACAAGTTGGTCTCCTTTCAGCAAAAAGGAAAGAGGATAGGGGGGTACTGTTGACACTTCTAGCAAGGAGGAGTACATCCCCACACGTGCAAGCCAGTTAGCAGGTCGGTTTCCTTCTCTGTAGATGAACTGAAATTTGGTTGTAAGTTGAGACTTGAGGTAAATAATTTTTTGGACCCAATATGCATGATGCCATGGGGCACTATTCATGTTTTCTAATAGTTGGAGAGTACCTTGGGAATCTCCTTCAAAAATAAGAGCACTCAAATTGTTGAAAAGAGCAAGTTTAAGGGCCCAGTAAACAACCTCTAACTCAATTTCACCTGCATCAGTAGCAAGAACTGGTGCATGGAAAAAGAGCAGACAGTTTCCCAGATGATTTATGAATACCCCTCCAACCCCAGCTCCTCTAACAGAATAACTACCATCAATATTGACTTTTACTAGATGTTCAGTAGGAGTCCACCTCACCTTTAGGATCTTTGGGAGATTCTGCCTCTCAGGGATGGGGAGGGCAAAAACATTAATAAGCTTGTTGTGCTGAATCAGTTTATGTAGGAAAGTAATACAATTTCTACCAATGACATCCACTTTGAGGGTCTTATCTTCAAAGGTAGCCTGGTTTCTTCCCATCCAAATAAACCAGGCAATTACAAGAGGAATTGCACCCACCCTTGCCTTCTGCCAGCACTCCCAGCATTGTAGAAGATTATCCCACTGCAGAGGCATAAGGTTCAGGAAGAGCTGTCTGGTGATATAATTTCAAACCTGCTGAGAAACTTTACAGTTGAAGAATAGATGAGGATAAGATTCCTCCTCTCTCTTACACAGTCGGCAGCATGAAGGGCCCCTCAAGCCTTTCAGTTTGAGTATATCATCAGTGGGTATAATTCTATGAAAAATTCTCCAGCAGAAGAAAGACATAGATGGGAGAGGTGTCTATCCCAGATGAAATCTCCCCAAGGAATCCTGTCCCAATGGTACAACTTTGCATAGATGGCTTTAGAAAGGCTCTGGTTATTATCTGCTCCTGTTGAATGGTATAGTGGAAATTAACTTGACAGAAGATTCTTGCAGGATGGAATTAAGAAAAGGAAGTGACCAGTTATCCCCCTCCCAACAATCAGCCACAAGAAGATTTGGATTCAGGTTATCAGTAAGGGGGCTAAGCCAATCTTTTGGACACCAATTGTCCAACCAGAAATGTACCTCCCCATCTCCAAGCTCCCATAGATACATTTGATCCGCTTCTTGCCTAACCTGGAGCATCTTAACCCATAGTTTGGAGTCACCAAGCTTTCTAATTACAAGTGAAGGGTGAACATCCTTGCAATATTTCTCCTTCATATATTGGGCCCACAAAGATTGCTGAGATCTGAATTTAACCCAGAGTTTGCACAGGTTGACATGTAACACTTGCTTAAGCCCTTGAAGCCTAAACAACCAGCCCAGGTGGGTTTAGCCACTTTCTGCTAAGATGCCCAGTGTGAAGCTGTTGTCTTTGGCCAGCCCAAAGGAATCTGTTGAAAGTTTTTTCTAGTTGAAGCTGTGTGCTTTTCTTCATGTTTGTCATTTGGAGAGTATAAGAGGGGAAAGTAGTAAGAATACTCTTAAAGTTATTCTGCCTCCATTAGATAAGAAAGAATGGGTCTAGCTAGCAAGTTAGGTAGAAATTTTCCTGATGATTTCATCAAATTGGACTTGCTTCACTCTGCCAGTAAGCAAGAGTACCCCTAAGTACTTCAGAGGTAGTTGAGAGCAAGAGAAACCAGTATAATCTAGGATCCATACCTTACTGTTGAGTCTACTTTTTTTATTAAACAGTATGGTACACTTTTCAGGGCTGAACCTCATCCCAGAAGTAGACTCAAAATGTTTGAGACACTGAACAACTCTTTTGACAGCCATTTTGCTAGCATTTGAGAAGACCATAATGTCATCTGCATAGATTAAATGAGAAATAGCCATAGTTGATCTGTGATGGTATCTATAGCAGCTTCTGTTGAGTAAGTTGTCATTAAGCAGTCTTGAAAGATAATCCATGGCAAGAATAAAGTTAGTAGGAGACAATGGATCACCCTGCTTGAGGCCTCTAGTGGCAGAAAAGGAGCCCCAACATTGATCATTAATCAGAATAGAGTGACTGCTATGGGACAACCACCTGTGAATGAGACTACGAAAAGCTTCCGGAAAGCCCCGGCGACAAGCACCTCCAAAATGAAGTCCCAGCTAATGGTGTCATATGCCTTCTTGAGATCAAGCTTGTAAATAATGTTTCCCCCCTGCAAGGCTTGTCCAAATCTAGTAAGAGTTCTTGAGTTAATAAGACATTATCAATAATCGATCTGTTAAAGACAAAAACAGACTGATTTTGGCTAATAATGAGATCCAAGTGAGGTTTAAGTCTTTGTACGATGATCTTGTTAATAGTTTTAGTAATAACAGAAGCTAGACAAATTGGTCTGAAATGATCCCAAGTCTTCTGCTCATTAGTTTTAGGTACAAGGACAAAGGTAGAATTATAAAAGTAACTAGGAGTATTAGACCCTTGGAAGAAGCTTTTAATAGCAATAACAACATCGTCTTTAATGCTCCAAGCTTTTTTGCAGAAATCTGCAGTGAAGCCATCTGGGCTTGCAGCTTTGGAGCTTTCAATAGAACTTAAGGCTTGCCAAACTTCCAATTTAGAAGGTGGATCAGTCAAAGCAAGAGAGTTAGTGTAGTGGACTTCAGCATTAAACAATGAGTTATCAATAGGGGTTCTGTCCATAGGTTGAGTGAGCAAAGCCTGGAAATACTGCACTGCACTCCTAGCAATACTGTTGTTGTCCTTCAACCAAATACCATCTTCATTTAGGATAGAGTGGATGGTATTGCACTTTCTTCTGTATTTGATATAAGCATGGTAAAATTTAGTATTCCCGTCCCCCTGAAGAAAAATGCTTACAACAACTTTTTGCTTTAAGAATTGCTCCTGTCTCTCTAATGCTGTGAGTAGATTTTCCTGAGCCATTAATAGTTCCTTCTCCTTTGCAGCACCCTTCTGTACCTCATCTTCAAGCACCAACACTTCTTTTTCAGCAGTGCCTCACGTAGTAAAGACATTACCAAAAGTCTCCCGACTTCATTGTCGTAGACCCCTACTAACCTTTAGGTGGAGTAGAGACAAATTTACCCAAGGGTCTGGATGAGTAGAATGCCAAAGAGAAGCAACAGTTGTCAAGAAAGTTTGATGCCCTGACCACATGTTTAAGTATCTAAAAGGGGGAGAGGGAGCTCCATGTATAGGAGGGGTTGTAATGGAAAGCAAGAGATGTCTGTGGTCAGACCCAGCTAGAGGCAGGTGAGTAAAAAAGTTACAGAAAATTCGAAAGCCAGTTCCCATTAACTAGGAATCTGTCCAACCTTTCCCATATTCTTCCTCTCTTCCAGGTAAAATCAGGTCCCTGGTATCCCAAATCAAAAAGACCAGCAGATAGGATGTTGTCACTGAATCTAGTCATCTTATTCAGATTAGGAGTTCTACCTCCAAGTTGCTCCGCTGAATTTGCAATACAATTGAAATCTCCCCCAACCAACCAAGGGGAGTTCATATTTGTACTTAAGATCTTCAAGTTGTCCCACAGCTCTTCTCTATCTGACTTAGTGCACCCAAAGATAGATGAAAGTAGCAAAGCCAAAATGTCCACTCAGATGGAAGGAGAAGTGAACAAATTGTCTATGATCAATTAAGACAGACCATCTGATTTCTTTTCTACATATGATCCAGATTTTGTTGTTGGTGCTTGTAAGATGTACAAAACCGGTGAATTTTTTGAGAAGATTGTTTGGATCTTTATGGACCAAAGGTTCCTGAATAGCAATACACCAAAGTTGGTGTTTTTTGGTGAGAGATAAAAGTCTACTGATGGAGAGGGGGTGGGCAATGCCCCTAATGTTCCAGCAAAGGAACTTAATCATATTGAGGAGGAGATGAAATGATTGGTTGTGATCTAGATCTGGTCCTGCCTCTACCAGGAGGGCCATGCCCAGAAATTTCAACCCCTATAAGAGCCTGATCTTCAATCAGTTTCTGCACTTCTGTTTTATTTCTCTTCTACTTTTTTGATGTGTAAACGTTACATTCCTCCTCCATAGCCTTCTTCATAGTCTCAATGTTGCCCTTTGCAAAAATCAGAATTTCCTGTCCTTCCTCCACCTCTACAGCCGCAGAGGATGAGGAGTAGGGGTGATTATAGTGATTGGAGCATTCTCATAAACTCTCCCTCCCACTGCAACATCCGCAGTGGAAATGGAAGGGGTCTCAACTTCCTGATTCCTGATGTTGGGAGCTATCTTTTCTATAGCACAATCAACGAGTTCCTTTGGGGGTTAGTAGAAGTTCTCTTGTCGTGGGATGCAATCTATAACATCTTTCTTTTGTATGGCCAAACATCCTGCAATGTTGGTAGTAGTAGGTTCGTTGTTCCATGACCACCTCCTGCCATGCTCCTTCTCTTTCTGAACCAATCCAAATTTTTTTAATTTCTGGGAGAGTTATATCTCTCTCTATAAAAGCTTCGTCGCAACTGGTCTTGCCTCGTTATAAGTAGGAGGTCAATTTTCACGGAGTACCCATGGCTTGAGCAATATTGAATAAAGCATTTCTGTTATAATACCTGAAAGGTAACCCTGGGAATTTAAACCAAATAGGGACAACTGGGGGCTCTTTGCTAGGATCAAAATCTGATGTCCATTTAAGTATCTTCATGTCAGTCCCTGCAATTGTAATGGTCTGTTTAGCGAACATTCTGGCATAATCCTCCTCATTGCTAAGCTGGATAAGCAAATGTCTTCCATCAATCAGCCCTAGCTTCCACTCTCCAGTAAAATGTAATGAATTAAAGTAGTGTCTAACCAAATCCATTTTTGGGGCCCCAAAGCAAATTTTCCAATTAGAGTGAACTTCACCTTCTCATCTAAGCTGTGAAGTTCCTGCTCAGTGAAGTAAATAACAGGTAGACCTTCCTTAGTACCAACTGGGTGGATGAAGGGGCAGGAGCCTTTCCCAGCTGCAGTGTCGTGGAATTCCTGAGGGAAGACTAGGAGGTCAAGATCTATAGCTCCCTTGTTGCTCCCCACCACCCCAGCAAAAGTTGCTTTAGCCCAAGAAACATTTGTACCCACCTCTATAGGGTGGGCCATCAGTGCAAAATGCGTGAATTCCACTGCAGGGCCTGACCGAGACGACCCTGGTTGAAACAGAGCCGCAGCTGTCGAAACAGTGCGCACTGTCGATACAACACAGCTGTCGGGCTTGGCGCTGTCGAGCAGAAGCTGAGACCGCTAGTTCGGCCACCAGCGAGAGCAGATGACGCTGTAGGGCGAACCGCAGCGGTCGAGAAGATCAGCGCAGCTATCGAGTCGACCACCAGCGGAAGCAAGCAACACAACACAGCGGTCGAGCGGAGCAGGAGGCACGAACGCGAGAACACGAGCACTTCCCACAACATACGAGAAAGACGATGCGAGAGACCGGGAAGCAGTTGCTAGGGTTCGCCGTGCGGCGAACCCCTAGCAGAGCGAGACGACGACGACATGGATCTATATATATATATGCATGTATTTATCTTTTTTTTGTTGAGATTTTGAGTGTGTTGTATCATGTGAGTTAGGCTTTCTTTTAAACTCACCCATACAACTTATTTGTATTTTTTCTTCTTTAATATATTAGCCCTTTAGGATTTTTCAAAAAAAAAATAAAAAAATAAAAAATCTATCTATCTATATTGCGAGTTGGTAGGAGATAATGGATCGCATGCATATATATTGTGAGTTGGTAGGAAAAACTCCCATTCATGGTGGGTGGATTTGCCACTTCCCCTTCCCCTGGTTCTAGGGAGAGAGTCCAACACCAGACTGAGATGTGGGTTTCCACTCGAAACTATCAAACAATCGTCCTGGAAATTTCTGAGTTATAGCATTTCTTTTTTCTTCTTCCTAGTTTCGTAAACTTGTCATTCATCCGCCAGTATTTGTCCCATCTGATATATTTGTGGATCTTCGATGAAGAGCTCACCCTGGGGGCTATGTTGATATGTAACTTGCTGATCAGTCTCAGCCTGCAGCACACCTTGATCATGGGGCTCCTCCAGGGCTTGATTACCTTCTTCTGTCTAAGGAAGAGCTATCTCAACAGCAGTGGGAAGTAGCTGGCGAACTGGTTGGTGAGGAATAACTTGCCGAGACAACTTTTTCTTCAACATTTCTGGAAGATCTTCAGTTCCTCCACTTGGGCAATGTTGTTAGGGACTGCAGAATCCAAATGCACAGGGAGGTTGGATCTCAAATGTGGGTGAAGCCTAAAATATTTGGCAGAAGTGTGCCCAATTAGTTTATAGTGCTTAGTAATAAGGTACCAAGCCATATTTCTTCCAAATATTGGCTGCTAATACCCATTGTGGGCAGTACCAAGCCATATTTCTTCCGCATCAGGGAGGGTGATATCCCTTTCAACAAGAATCCTTGCGACCGAAGGCCTAGATAGGTTGAAGGTGGGTGTGTACAATTTCATAGGCCTCCTTAATGTAGCTCCAATAGAATAGAGGATTTGGTGATTAAAGTAGTGCAACTTTAGGCCAGGTAGTTTAAACCAGATTGGAACAATAGGGGGTTCTTAGCTAGAATTGAATTCAGGAGACCACTTGAGCAATTTCATATATTTCCCATCAATTGTCATAAACTTCTTAGAAAAAAATTTGGCGTAGTCCTCTACTTTAGATAATTGTATCATCATATGTCTCCCATCAAAGAGTCCAATCTTCCAATGTCCCAACAGTTTGAGATCTTCAAAAGCTTTTCGAACGATTTCCATTTTATGATGACCCAATTGGAACTTCCCACTGAGAGTAAATTTGCACTTATCAACCAGGTTAGAGACTTCAATATCAGAAAAAATTAGAGATAGTTTGCCACTCTTTCTATTTATCTTCTTGATGAGGTTAGAGTTCACCTGGCCTTCAAAGGATTCATGATAAACCTGATCCATTGATTCCACAGAGCCAACCATATCAACATAAGAAGCCTTCCCAAGGTTTAAAACTGAAGCAGTCGGTGGTTGAGGAGGAACGAAAGCTATAGAGCTGAGCTGAGATTCAAACAACGGGAAGCAACTGTGTTTGAGTCGTGACTGTTGCCGGGGCTCTCATTCGTGCAAACCGAGAGCAGAGGAGGAGGAGGTGAATGCTCACTCATGAGAAATCGAACAGGAGAGAAACAGTGTGCCCAGGAAGAAGCAACGCGCATAGGTGGAAGAGACGTTGGGCCGAGTCCGTACGGGAGGGAGTCAAAATTGATCCCTTGTGCAAATAACAAAGCTGACGAAACTGACGAAGGTGAATTGAAGGGACGACAAGTTGAGCTTGTGCGGGAAGTCAAAATCGAGCCCTCGTGCAATTGAAGAAGCCGACGAAAAAGAAGCAACGAAGCGGATGAAGTAACAAAACTGATGAGGCCGCATAAAGCAAGTAGACGAAGCACTAAAGCCGACCGAGGAGAAGAATCAATGAATAAGACGAAGGAAATCTCCATCGGTTGCCCTAGCAGAGGCTCCCGCAATAGACATTTTTTATCAACATATATATATAAAAGAAGCCACTTTTAGGACCAACCAGAACGCTTCTCCCTCTCCACTGTCGTCCTCTTCTTCCACAGCGGCATACTTGTCTTCTGCTTTGCTCGCGCTGTTACTGTGCGAAGAGAAATGGAGGTCTGAAAGAGTGATTTACTCGCCAAGATTGGATTTTTATTTTTATTTTCTCTTCGGGGATGAAGAGGTGGCAAATCCCGGTTTTGGGAACTGCGATGACAGGTTCATCACCCACTACTTCAACTCCGCAAGCCATGGGGGAGCAAGATTTGTTGACGAAGATCTCTTCGAAGTGCCAGTTGCCATGCCTGTGAAGTATGGTAACTCTTACGGCGGCCATTGTCGCCGAAAGCTGAGGTCGGGGAATGGAGATGGAGTTGAGAAGCAACACATATAACAGGGAAGGGGCTTCGGTGCTACCGCCGGTACTCTGAGGAGGCGTAATGCTGTGGACGAGGATTTGTATAAGATTTCCCCTGAGTTTCTCCATCAAAAGCCGATGAGAAAGAAGCCTCTGAGGAGCTTGTTGTCGGGATGCATGAGTCTCAACTGCATTCGCTGAGCTCGGAGAAGGACCATGGAATCACCACAGTTTCCTCATTTCCTGCTTTCTCTTAATTTATTTTTCTCCTTCATGGATTTGGTGTTTAGATTTTCAGCTTAAGATGTTAGTTTTATCTTTCAATGGAGAGGATGCATCCTGATTTCCAATTTTGGCTTAATGTACATCTCACAATGTCTTATGTGGAAGTTAACTTTTGACTTCTGTACTTCAACAATGAGCACGTGATGATGGGATTAATAAAAATGAGAATTTGTCAATATATATATATATATATATATATATATATATATATATATATATATATATATATATTTAAAGCCCTAAGGCCAATTTTATTGAAATAAAAACGGTTACATAAGCTTGAGGAGGGGCCCAAAAAATGAAGCCCTACCCCTACGATAAAATGCTAACAAAAGGATCCAAAGATCAAAACATAAATAACAATAAAAATGTCTAAGAACGAGATCGCGCAGCTCTCGCTCTGTTTCTAGGTGATCCATGTAGTAAGCTCTTAAGTGATACTCCATCGCTAGCGAGTAACCGACGTATCATCAACTAATCAGAGTATCCTCAGGCTTCTTCTTCCGTCGAGAATTGTAAACCTGCCAATCCTCTTCATCTTCTTCTACTTCTTCTTCTGCATCCTCTTCTCGTTGTCGTATCTCGCCGATTCTTGCCGGTGGGTGCAGCAAGGAGGCTGGATGTTTCTTCTTCTCGCTAAATTTTTTAACGTATCGGTCGAATCCAACTATAGTAGCCACCTCGGGCGGCTTGCACTACGTAAGGAAGGGCCACCTTCCAAACTGTTCGCAGAACCACGGTGTTGGACGTTGACTAGCCACCAGGGTGGCAATTTATGCAACCTACTGAGAAGTCTCCCCGACAGCCTTGTCAACAGAGTATGAACTGTTGAACACGTTATCAGCCTCAGATGCTACCCTATTCTCCAGGGTAGCATCAGCTCTTTGTTAAGAAATCTCAACAGCAGCTAAAGAAGACCCAGAAGTCATTTACCTTGATGGAGGATGCAACCTATAACAAGTGTCCCTGATGTGCCCGAACATTTTACAATGCTGGCAAAAAAGAGACCTGTTCTCCACCACCACCTCCTGACAAAACCCATCTGCATCATCCGTGATCCAAATTTGATCCACATCTGGGAGAGTAAAATCCCTCTCCACCTGAACCCTAGCACCACCAGGCGAGACCATATCAAAAGTAGGTGAATCAACTCGAGAGAGAATCGAGAACTCGACCGATGTTATATAAAGTTTGTCGTCGAGTACAAACGAGAGAGAATCCCGAAGCTCGAACCACATAGGAACGATAGGAGGTTCCTTAGATGAGACAAAATCAAGAAGTCCATTCGATAAGCCTTCATATGGTGCCAACAACCAAAACAGATTAGCTGAAGTAAAGATTCTAAGATAATCTTCTTCATTTCGTATTCTAATAAGTAAACGTACGTCATCCAACACTCCCAAATCCACGCTCCAACGAGCTTCGTATCGTCAAAAATTTTCTAACTAAATTCATCTTAGAGTAACTAAATCGAATTTCCCAACTACGATCGAACTTAACATCATCGGAGGGAGCCTTCATTTCGAGGTGGTGAAGATAGACAGTAGAGTTTCCCATCTTTAACACCTATCGGCCTAATAAAAGCACTCGCGCTTTTTCCAACTATGGATATCATGAAACTCTTGTGGAAAAAGAGATGATCAAAGTTTCTATGGAGTTGCTGCCCACTCGCTCCAAAGATAAGACGCCTTACTGCTACGAAAACAGACACAAACCAAGAAGGAAACTCACAGTCGCCGAAGTCAACTCCAGCAGTCGCAGGTTCCGCAGACGTAGGTAGAGAGGATTGTTCGAGCAGCCCCTTCAGTCAAGACGCAACCTTCGCAGCGAGCACAGCGAAGGAAATCCCGAGTCAGAAGACGCGAACCGATCAACGCTGACGCAAGACAAAGGAGACGAACCCCTTCTTCCCGCACAGTAGCCGATGAAGTTGGAGAAACACACGTAGAAGCGGGTGAGCCGTCTTCGTCGTCGTGCGGGATCACTTAGTATTCGAGGAAGTCGAGAAAAGCCGAGCTCCCAAAGTGCGAGTTCGAGCAGAGAGCTGGACCCGGTAGACGCCGGTAGACGGCAAGGGAAGTCGTCGTGCAGGACGTATACGACGAAGCAGAAGAATCACAGGGAATCGCCATGGCGAAACCCTAGAGCTCCCGAAACCTTCATCACGGGAATATTACATATATATATATAGGGGAAAGGAGCAGCTCGTGGCTCCCTACGCGTTAGAAAAATAAAAAAGTTACAAAAGTTAAAGGAGGATCCTCGTCTAAAAAAAAGAAATACATTGAGCCCTAGAGGTTCCTCTTTCCACATTAGCAACTCCACGCAAAAAAAAGAAGAGAAAAAGATCTCCAAAAAAAACATGTAACCCAGTATACTAGCAGAAAAAAAATGCAATCGTGGAAAATAAGTGCGATGCGAGTAAATCGGTACATGTAATCAAGTAGCTAACAAATGAAACTAGAAACACAGGACCTAGTAACCGAAACTGCCAAAGTTCCCGAAGAAGTTAACCAGCATGACCTGCAAAGCGATGAGAGAGAAAGTAGCATGTAGAGGCAGAAAACATAAATAGTAGTTTGTGGCAAAGCAAAATCCTCCCAAAAGAATCCCGTAATGATGCAAATCTACACTCCGACAAAGAGCATAAACCAAATAGTAATTAATCCATACGAGATGGGCAAAGAAGAACTTAACATCTAACATAGGGTAAATCCAAGGAGTCCCCGATAAGAAACGGGTAGAGGGATTTTGGGGGGATTAAACCCACAGTAGGTATGTCCCCAGCATGTTTTGCCAACCAGTCCGCAGGGGTATTCCCCTCTCTATGTATAAAAGTGAAAGACACCTCCAAACGATGATGAGAAATGAGATCCCTAATTCGTTTATACAAACAAATAAGATCCCAATGAGGGTATCCTTTTAATCAGGATGAATGAGCAATCTCGAAATTCTAAGAGCAGTGTCTTCCCCAACCATAGCCGACAACTTAGATATATCCCACTCCCCTAAGTTTAAAAAATCAGAGACCAATAAATGGGTAGTAAGAGGAGAATGAGGATAATTTAAAGGACTAGACTCACCCCATGAATCATTCCAAAAGGAGATATTTCCCTCACTAATATCCCAGAAAATAAAATTTGTAGCAATCGATCTAACTTTCAGAATAGCTTTCCAAATCTTTGAATCCACTACTTTCCAGATTACAATAGAGGGATGAGTGGAGGCACAATATTTAAGATGCATAAAAGAATACCACAAAGAATTGCTCAATCCAAATTTGTACCAAAGCTTGTAAATATTAACATCTACAATATGCTGCAAGGTCTTAAAACCAAAACCCCCAGCCTTCTTAGGCTTACAAAATTTGTTCTAGGAGAACCACAGCTTATTTGCGCCACCCCAGCCCAAAAAAATTTGTTAAATAATTTCTCTACATTTTTTAGAGAGCTTATTTTGGGGTTAAAGACCTGCAAAGCATACAGAGGGAAGAATGAAGAACACTGGCAAGAAGAGTCATCCGAGCCCCATTTGAGAAAAAATTCCTCTTTTATGCTTAATTTTCTCATACACCTCATCCATCTGAATTTGCTTCCTACTACCCCTGAGCAGATTGACACCAAGGTATTTTAAAGGAAGGAAAGATAAGTGGTATCCAGTATAAGAGATTCCCCAGTTGGCAATAGTATTCCCAACGTGCTTGCCAAAATACATATGACACTTCTCCTTGTTAAATAGTAAACCCGAGCACAACTGAAACATATCCAGAGTCGACATAAGCCTCTTGACAAAAGGCTTAGAAGGATTTGCAAAAATAATAACATCATCAGATAAGCCAAGTGGGTAACCAAAAATTTATCTGGAGACTATTAAGTAACCTGGACAGATAATCAAATGCAATAATAAAAATCGTAGGGGATAAGGGATCACCCTGCTTGATACCCCTCTTAAGAGAAAGAAGAAACCGTAAGAACTTCCATTAACCATGACAATATAGTGGTTATTAGATAACCAATGTTTAATAAGTGTGCAAAAACTAGCATGGAAACCTCTGGCAATAAGAATATTTATAATAAAATCCCAACTTATGGTGTCGAAGGCCTTTTTAATGTCAAGTCTAACAATCAAATTACCACCCCTGCATTTTCTGTTAAGGTCTTTAATAAGCTCATGAGCTAGTAAGATATTATCAGTCATTTCCCTGGCCTTAATAAATGCTGACTGTTGAGGTTAGATGATAGTAGAGAGATGTGATTGTAATCGAACCACAAGCAATTTACTGATGACCTTAGAAATAATAGTAGTAAGAGATATAAGTCTAAAGTTATGCCAGTGAGTTTTATCATTACTTTTAGGGATAAGAACAATCATGGCAGCAGTGAAATATTTACCTTGGTCTTCACCTTGAAAGAAACTTTGAATGGCTAAGATTACCTCATTTTTAATGTCCCAACATTTGATATAAAAGGTTGATGTGAAACCATCAGGCCCAGGAGCCTTGTTGGAGCTAATACCCTTAAGAGCAGAGATAATTTTCTGTTCAGTTGGGATGTATGAAAGAGATAGGGAAGCTACAAGCTCTCTTTAAGCTTCAAAGAGACCAGCATCAATAGGGGCAACCTGTACAGAACCAGCATAAAGAACATGAAAGTAATCAACAAAGACTCACACTGATTTGCTCATCATCAGTAAGAACATCTCCATTAGGAGTAACTATCTTGAGGATATCATTTATATTGTGCCTGTGCTTAAAGGTAGCATGGAATTATTTGGTATTTCTATCTCCGTTAGAAAAATGAAGATCATTAGCCCTTTGCCTTAAAAAATCCTCCTCTATAGATATCTCCTCAAGAAGCTTATGATGGGCCTGTGCAACCTGCTCAACAAGGGAAGTATCGGAAATAACATGTAATTCAAGATCATCGACAACACGTTGAGCTTCAAGCACCCTAGAGTGCACTTTTCCAAAAACTTCAGTGTTCCAACGCCTCAAACTAGCAGCAACTTTTTTATGTAGACTCCAAAGTACATATCAAGGACTGCCGCACATCTCTGGATTCCAGACCCTAGAGATTAATTGCATAATAGAAGGATGAGAAGACCAAACGTTGAAGAACTTGAAGTGGTTGGTAGCAGGATTAGCTTGAAAATCCAAAATAAGCAAGATTGGATTGTGGTCGGAGGCCGCATGGTTTAAATGCCAGACCCTAATGATTTGGTAATAATCAAGCAAAGCTATATTACCCAGGAATCTATCAAATCTTTGCATAAGAGATCCTCTTCTCCAGGAGTAAGGAGATCTAGAGTACCCAAGATCAAACAGACTAGCATCACCTATATGATCACAGAATTTGTTAATAGGTGTAGAATCAGCTCTAGCACCTCCTCTCTTCTAAGAAGGAGACAAAATCATATTAAAATCGCCCCCCACCAACCAATTTTCTTTAATAAACTCACTCATATGAAAGAGTTGCTGCCAAAGTGTATACTTCTCTTGTAGTAAGGAACTAGCATACACAAATGTAGCCCAACCATGGTAAATATCAGACTTGAAGTGAGCAAGAACAAATTGCTCATCATCGTCAATGATGTCCAATAGTAAATCATTTCTCCAAAAAAACTCAAATTTTGTTGTTTTAATTACTATAGTGATAGAACCTTTTGAATTGCTGAAGAACATTATCCTTGCGAACCGTCACCATAGGTTCTAAAATGGCAAAGATACCAGTTTTATCAATCCTACTCAAATGCTTTAAACGATTAAGGGTCTGCTACTTCCCTAATGTTCCACACTAATATATTAAACATCATGCCTTAAACCACCCCTCCTAGTGACTCTAGTGGGATGGTATAAGTGTTCTCCATCTGAAGTATATGTATCCTCAATTATATTTGTACTTGGCAAATGAGAATGGTCTGGTTTATTTTTGCCCTTTTTCGACTGAATTTTTGAATTCGCCATTCAGATTCCAAATCAGCAGCAGCCTGAATAACAGAAGCTTGTGTTGGATCGAAAATAGTGGGTAAAGGAGGAGGAGCCTCAGGTGGAGAGGGTATGGCCGAAAGAGTGGGGTCGTGGGATGATGAAATATGTTCTTTATTAGAGCAGTGGGAGGAACCAGAGGATGAGTTTGATTTCGAGGTGGCAGAGTAAGAGTAGGAATACCAGAGGGAGGATTAACTATAGAGACTTCCTCTACAAAAGGAGGATCAATTTCAGTGGCATCCTGTGAGGGATGCTCTATAACACTGACATCAGTAGGAGCATTTGTTACAGCAGGGACATCAGTAAGAGCATCAGTAGGAGCATCATCCACCAAGAGAGGCCAGAAAGCAGGGACATCTTGAGAGGGCATAGACATATGGGCACGGGGAGACAAATCTGTTACAGCAGCATAAATATTATCAACTTGCTGATGAGCTTCAACAGAAGGCTATGAATCAGGTGGAATAGGCGCCAGTTCAGCATTATTTAGATTCCCCCGCATACAAACATTATCCACAGTAGACAAGGGGTTATGGCGGAGGGGGGCAACCCGTTTCAGGTGGGGATGAAGTCTATAGCAAGATGTGGAGCTATGCCCAAACATACAAAAATGTGAATAGTAATGTAGATGCGCCCCCATAACAACTTCCTGCCAATAACCATTATCAGAGGAACCGATCCAAATTTCATTAGGATAGGGCTGGGTAACATCCCGCTCGACAAGAAAGCATGCATCTGAGGGTCGAATCACCTCTAAAGTGAGATTATCCACTTGGAGAGGCTTACCAAGACCTTTAGCAAGTGTGTATAAATTTTCAAAATTGAACAGATGGTATTTTAGCCCTGGAAGCTTAATCCGGACGGGGATGATCGGAGATTCAGACTTGGGATCAAAGACTGCTGTCCACTTTAGTAATTTCATAAGATGATACTCAATCTTAATAACATTCTTAGATAAAACTTATCAACATCAATGGACAATTGAATCAGAATGTGCCTACCGTCAAGACGACCAATTTTTCAGCTACTCGTCAATTTCAAAGCATCAAATTCACGCCTGATAAATTCCAATTTAGGGCATCCGTACAGATAGTTTTCCACAAGAGCAAAGCGGCAGGAAGAAGCTAGGATATTAGTCTCCTCATCCGTGAGGTATAGCGCCGACTTGCCATTTTTCTTGCCAAGCTTCTTAATGAAGGGATACTCCCCACTACCACCAAACTCGTAAGCATCACGAAAAGCTTGTGGGAAAAACAAGAGCGAGAGGTAAAGCCAGAGAGAGTGTTCCCAGTAACCGCCGCGACGTAGTTTCGAGCCATTTGAGAATGAAATTGGCGGTTTGATGTGTGCGGAAACAGAGACCAATGGCAATGCAACAAACAGTGGCTGCTGTCGAGAAGAGAGAAACCATTCAGTTAGCGCCTCAAGAAGTGCGAGCTCCAGAGAGGATCGCTACGCACAAAGAGCGACGCAGCAGTCGAGCAGGTCGCGGTAGTTGACTTTGACGCAGCAGTAGGAAACGCCATAGAAGCTGCACGACACAGCAGAAAGCGACGCGAGCTCTTCCATCGGGTGAAATAGACGACGAAGATGAGAGCTCCTCCACTAGTCAGGACGAAGAAAGACGCTCTTCCTCCGCCAGACAGTAAAGAAGCTAGAGTTTGCCATGAGGCCAAACCCCAACGGAGCGGGAACGATGACCCATTTGCCTTTTTTTATCAACATATATATATATATATATATATATATATATATATATATATATATATATATATATATATATGAAAAACCCTAGGGCCAATTTTATTGAAATAAAAACGTTTACATGAGCTCATGGAGGGCCCAAAACATGAAGCCACGCTCTACTGCGTACAAAAGCTAATAAAAGGATCCAAAGATCGACACATAAATAACAATAACAATGTCTAAGAACGAGATCGCGCTGCTCTCGGCTCCGTTTCTAGGAGATCTATAGAGTAGTTCTCAAGTCGTCGCTCCATCGCTATGAGTAATCAATGTATCAATCGACTAAGAGAGATCCCCAAGCTTCTTCCGTCGAGAGTTGTAAACCCGTCAATCCTCTTTATCTACTTCTTCATCTTCTTCTACTTCTCTTCGCCTTCTTCCTCTTCGTTGTCGTAGTCTCGTCGAAACTTACCGTGGGTGCAACGAAGAGCTGGAGTGCTTCTTCTTTCTGCTAAATTTTTGACATGTATCGGTCGGATCGACGATGCGTACAGAACTCAATGCGGCTATTGTACACACAAGAGGAAGAGTCACCCTTCCAGCTTGTTCAAAGAACCACGGTCTGGTCACACGGCGGTAATTGAAAGTACCGCTCAATACTCTCCCGACAAACTCTGTCGTACTCGTATGCTACCATGTTCCTCTTTCGAACTAGTAGAAGCATCAGCACTTTGTTGGGGAATTTCAACAGCAGCAAAAGAAGGCCCATAAGCCATTTTCCTTGAAGGAGGATGTGATCTCAAAAGTCATTCCAACGCGCCCGAACATTTTGCATCGTCGACAAAAAGAGGTCTGTTCTCTACCACCACCTCCTGGCAAAACTCATCTGCACCATCTGTGATCCAAATTTGATCCACATCTGGGAGAGTAAAATCCCTCTCCACCTAAACTCTGGCACCATCAGGTGAGACCATATCATAATTAGGTGAATCAACTATGAGGAGTACCAAAAGCTTGACTGATGTTATATAAAGCTTTTCGTTGGTACAAATGAAGGTGTCCCTGAAGCTTAAACCACATGTGAACGACGGGAGGCTCTTTAGATGGTCAAAATCAGAAGTCCATTCGATAAGCTTCATATGGTACTCAAGCAACTAAAACGTATTGTTGAACAAAAGATTCTAAGATAATCTTCTTCCTTTCGTATTCTAATAAAGTAGACGTTCGCCATCCAAAACTCCCAACCTCCATCCTCCAATAAGCTTCAGATCCTCAAAGAACTTTCTAACTAAATTCATCTTGGGATGACCAAATTGAAATTTCCCAATTAACGTGAACTTCAAATCATCAGAGAGAGCCTTCATTTCCGGTAATGAAGATTATGATGCAGTCTTCCCATCCTTTTCACCTATCGGCGTAATAAAATGTCGCTCCATTTTACCAAATCGTCGCATCATGCAAAGGCTTGTGGAAAGAAAGATGATCAAAAACTTTTTTGTGGGAGGTGTTGTCCTCCGCCTACAACTCCCAAGTAGTAGACTTAGCCCGTCGTGCGTAACTCGCACATTAACGAGGACGGAAGAGGCCGCCGCCACGGCGCGGCTCGAAAACCAGAGGCGGAGAAGAGGCTCATCGTCGATTTCGCACCGCCGCTCACTCGTCAAGATCGCCGACGAAGTAGCGCGTTGTTCTCACTCGGTCAAGCTTGTGATTTCAAACTCGCATTTCCTTCGCCGAACTAGGCAGCGAGAAGGACCCTCGTAGCAACTGACGCGCAAACCGCCGTCAGCAGAAGTGCCGCGAAGATCGCAGCGCAGCTCTGCGAACGAAGCACCGCAGCAGCACCGTAGTGGCCCGCAGAGGAAGACGCGAACGACGTGGCGCACGGTGAGCAGCGACCCGAACCCGAGGTCCATTTGACGCACGGTGCTCGATCGCAGCTCTATGAAAAGCAAATGGACTTCAGCGTGATGCTGCGCACAGAGAGCAGCGATGAAGACAATCCAGAGGAGACGCGCGGTCGCTAGGGTTTGCCATGCGGCGAAACCCTAGCAGAGCCGATCGGGGTCCCGAGCTCCAGGGTTTCGCCATGGCGATTCCCGGTGATCAACTTTGCTTGCTTCAGCTTCATCGAGCACGAGACAAAGGTGGGTCGTCTTCGTCTTCGTCGTCTGTGCTTCGTCCATCGATCTGCTCATCTCGCATCTGTGCGTGATCTCTCCAGCGTCGATCGGCTGTTCTTCTCGCGTCGAAGAAGGGGTTAGCGTCTACTCCCTCATCTTCTCGTGCCCCAGCGTCGATCGTTCCCAGTGTCGATCGCCTTCTTTCTGGTGCTCGCAGCGAAGGGTTGCGCTGCCGAGTTCTGCGGCTGTTCGTCTCCTTCGTCGCAGCATGAGTCCCCTGCAGTAGCGTCGCCGCTCGTCTGCTCGCAGCATTCTGTCACGCTAGTCCACTAGCATCGACGCTTGCCACGCTAGATCCCTGCGTTCTCTCTGCTGTTCGGTGTCTCCCGTGCCTATGGGTTTCCTGCGAAATCCATGCGATCCTGTAACAACGGGACTTGCGCACCGACTTGCGCAGTCGCCGATATGGCTTTCGGTCGATCTTACGCCACCGCCCTCGCCGGCGTTAAGCCCGACAGCGCTTCTGCACGTTCAACATGTCCTGCAAAGATTTCACGATGCATTCGCGCAAGGAGTTGAAACAAGATTCCTCAAAAAAGCAACCCGTAAAGACGACAAGCCTGCCATCTTTCTTACTGAGGAAGAGATCTCCATCTTAGCTGCACCCTGTCGTTTGTTCCTAGTAGGTAAATTTCTCTACGGCAACCCCAAATTCGAACTAATCCGTAAGGAATTTGAGCAGATGAAACTGAATAGTAGCTGAAAGATTGGAAGACTGGATGGTTGGCACGTTCTCATCCAACTGACGGATGATGGAGATTACACCCAAGTTTTTGCTAGAAGAACACTTTGCATCGACAACCCAGGCGATGGCGCGTCTCGAAATCGGATGGTGGATTTTGATCATCGAACTGAACCGCCCATCATCCCCGTCTGGTTGCGTTTCCCAGATCTGCAGGTACACCTCTACGATCAAGAACTTCTATTTACCTTCACAACGGTCTATGGCACACCACTTCAAACCGACCCGCCCATAAAACAACTGACTCGACCTTCTGAGGCTAAAATACTGATAGAACGGGACATCACGCTACCTTCTCTGAGAGAGTCCTGGATTGACACACAACATCAAGGATTCTGGCAACCAGCAGAATTAGAACAGGTACCTCTCTACTGTACCCACTGCCGTATGTTTGGACACTCCCCCAATCAGTGTTACTATTCGCATCCGAACCTCAGACCTCTACGTTCAAATACTACTGGATCGCACATTTCTGCGTCGGACGTCCCGCTTCCCTCCTTGCTAGGGATACCCACTACTGTTGTAGAAAAGGTGGAGATGGCTCAACCTCTGGAGGAGCATTAGGCAGTTCCCATTGATAGACAGGATGAGATCATCATTCTGCCTTCTTCTACTGGAGCAACTACACTTCCATATCAGGTACCCACTACTACAGAGGGAGAGCAGACTCCCCGCCATGACATGGCTGAAGATAGGAAAGAAATTAACACTCATATAATGTTGACGGAAAAAGTGCATTCGACTACTCAGGTAGAGCCGCTGCCTAGCTTGGTTGTTCAACCTGAGGATAGGATAAGACAATCTCTAACTGTGGAACCTATCACAAGACATGGCACTTTTCCGATCCAGGCTTCGGACCGTCGTGTCTATTGAAGAAGAATGACAAGTGTATACCTCACGGAGAAAGAAGAAAGCGGGGCCCTATCCCCTCGAAGCATTATGGATGATATTTTGGTTTCCCCAGCAACGGAGAAGCTCTTCGAATGCGATTTCTGAGATGCGCTTACATAGCGAGTGCGGGGGAAGCCTTGGCGACCTCGCCCTCTTTAGTTGCTTATTTTCTTTTGTTGTATCTGTTGTATCGCTCTGTTTGAGCTTTATTGTACCTTTTGGTTTTATGAGGTGAGCTCAATTGTTTTGGGCCCTCTCATACTACTTATTTTGTACCCCTCTTTTAATTCAATGCAATAGGCCTACGACCCTTTTCTTAATATATATATATATATATATATATATATATATATATATATTTAAAAGGGCAATTTCATTGATCAAAAGAAAGTTACATCTAAGATGGAGTATGTCCAAACAATCCCCATTCAAAGAAAAAGACAAAGGGATGGTATATTATGACAGTGAAGTAATAGTAGAGGAAGAAGCATTATACGCGAGGTGCGTGAGCTGGTTTGTTGCACTTCCCAGAACATAAGACTAGGATGATTTGAGTAGAAACCGCCGGATGCTCGAATTTTTTTTATCCAATATATCAGATACCATGAGGGGGAGGTCTTCAGTTGAAGGATGTGTAAGAGTTGTAAGCAATCCAGTTCAACGCCAATTTCAGCCCCCAAAAGACAGCTACAGTTTCAGCTTCAAGAGCATTTAGAGCCTCAATAGGAGCAGCAAAGTACCATAAACAATGCCCTTTAAAGTTCTCGCGAGTGCCACTAATGCTGCCGCTACTATAGCATAACTACCATCGGTGTTTAGTTTCACTCAATGTCTGTGAAGGGGCCCTCCAAACAACTAACTCGGACAACGAGGAGGGTTTACTCTCCCGAGTGAATTAGAAGATGAACCATTCAACTTTCCGATAAAGGACCGACAGGTGTAAGCTTATCTTATGAGAGCCGACAGAAGGGTTTGAGTACTTAGCGACGATTCCCGGCCACCCAGATAAACCGAAGATAATGAAAGGAATATGTATTTTTGAATGATGTTTCCAAGAATCCCAATGAATCATTAATATTGGACCAATTGGTAGAGAAGGTACAGTAATTGTTCTCCTGTAAGTACAACGCAGCCCAAACACTTCTGGAGACTTCACAATGCAACATCAGGTGTATAAGGCTTTCCTCAGCAGAGTGGCATAGATGACATCTGGATGGTCCTCTGATACCTTTAAGTTTTAAAATGTCATCAGTAGGAAGAAATTTTCTAAACAACCTCCAGCAGAAGAAGGTCATGGATGGGGTTATGTTAGCTTTCCAAACACATTTTCCCCAATCGAGAGATCGCCATTGGTAGTGAGAGTGATAAATAAACTTGGACGGACTTTGATGGGAGCCATTTTTGGTAATAAGTCTATCAGGAGCAGAAGAATTGATAGGGAGATCCAAAATACTTTTGACAATGTGGGGGGAATTAACCTCACTAATCTTGGAGAGGTTCCACTTACCATGTACCCAACAATCAGATACATTAATTATACTAGAGTTAATGGGTTGATATTCCTTCAAGGAGTGATTCCCCAACCAGTTGTCAAGCCAAAAATTGATTTGGCCTTCACCCACATCCCAAATGAAAAGAGCTTCAGCAACATCTTTAACATGGAGAAGAGCTTTCCAGTTTCTAGAGTCCCCCAATTTAGGATTCACAAGTGATGGATGAGAAATGGGACAACATTTACCTTTCATAAATCTTGCCCAAAGGGAACATTGCTGTCTGAATCTAACCCATTGCTTACGGTAGAAGATATGGCTCATGTGTGCTAAATTTTTAAAGCCCAGTCCACCAGAGGCAGTAGGATGGCAGATCTTGTTCCAAGAAATCCAGTGATGTTGTTTGTGTTGACCGGCCTCATAGAATTTGTTGAACGACACTTCCAACATTCTTTGAGTGTTCTTTTTTAACTTGATCATTTGAAGGATGTACAGAGGGTAAGTAGTGAGAACCGATTTGAGCAGCGTCAATCTTCCCCCATTAGACAGAAATGAGGTGGTCCAGCATTGGATCTTGGAGGTCACCTTTTTCACCACCTCATCATAGTGGGATTGCTTCCTTTTGCCCTTGATTAAAGGGAATCCTAAATATTTGAGGGGATAAGTAGTAGTGGAGAAATCAGAGAGATCTTTAATCCAGGTAACCTGGTTAGGTGGCAGCTTGTTGCTAGGAAGGAGTTGGCATTTTGATTTATTGAAGGAAAGTCCAGAAGCATTCTGGAAATAGTCCAACAATTTCATAACCTTCCTAATAGCAGTTTTGCTCCCATTGGTGAACAGAATGACATCATCTGCATATGCAAGATGAGAGACCATACAGTTTGATCTGTGCAGGTATCTCAGATAGGGTGACTGCTGCTGTGAATAGTTAATCAACCTTGACAGATAATCAAATGCTAGTATGAAAATGTAAGGGGACAAAGGATCCCCTTGCTTAATGCCCCAGAGCGATAAAGAAGCCATGACACTCTCCATTGATTAAAATGCTATAGTGAGAATTGTGAAGCCACCTTTTGATAAGTAAACGAAATCCTCGGGAAAGTTCCTAACTTTAAGAGTCCGTAGAACAAAATCCCGACTTTATTGTATCATATATATATATATATATATATATATATATATATATATATATATATATATATATATATATATATATATAGTATTGCCAAACAACAACTTAAATTATATTTCCCTTGATGTTTTACCTTAAATCTAAAGTCCTGTGAACATCACTCTTTCTCCACCCACCTACTTATCTCGTTGATTCTCCAATGGGCTACACATTAAGACTTCCTTGTTTCTTTCTCGTTGAGGATTTCAAGTAGGACAAAATAGAAAGAGAGAGAGGAAAGGTGTCTGAGTAACACAGGCAAGGAATGTGCGGTAGCAGTAATATCCTAGATGCACGTGTTTACTTTTTATTTATTATTGTTTTCATTAAATGCTCTAGGATTGACATTAGAGCTCATTTGGTTGTTTGTGAAATGGAAATTATGTTCTGGAAATTTTATTTTTTCACTCATTTTAAGTATGTAGATGAATTAAAATTTGTAATGAAACTTTAAAAAGGCTTGCAGAATTTGAAGTGAATATTGTTGTCAAAATACATCCAATCAAATGATGAATTTAATAAACTCCATCATTTTGCCAAAAAAGGATTCTAATTTCCAAACATCAAGTGTGTCTTGTTAGCTATTTGTATTTTAGCATTGAAAAAGTGCATAGAAAAATTTATAAACCAACAGCTGAAAAGGTCAACAGCAATGTAAATGTACCTGCATGCCAATTTCATTGGGTTACCCCAATGCTACATAATGAAAAAACTTTAACCGCAGCCAAATAATGAAGGTGAAATTTAGAAAGACAACAAAGTATACTTCTGACACTTACGAAACTGGAACAAATGCATTTAAAATCAAAATGAAAAAACGTAGTTACTGTTACTATTGTACACAAATATACCTTACTGTTAAACCTTCCCCTCTGGATAACACCAAAGCGATGCTGCTCATCAATGACAGTAAAACGTAAATCCGAAAACTCGACTTTATCAGCAATTAAGCTATGTGTTCCAATGACCATATTAATATCACCAGTCTGAAGGCTCTGTTATGTGATTAAGAAAATCAACGAACATTAAAATCACGGTTTAAAAAATGGATCGGATCGGCCGGTCCGACTACATATTGGTCATTTGACCGGCTCGATTTAAACTCAAGGCCATTTCTGTGTAGAACCAGAACTACGGTCGAACCGGCAAGGCAGTCCGGCCTTTAAAAAACAGCCGGTTCTAATATTGTCCAATTTTAATATTTTGATTTAATCAGATGACTAGAAATAAAATATTTAAAGTAAAAATGAAAAAAAATATAATTTTTCAAAATTTTGATTTAGAATATTATTTAAAATATTCAAAAATGAAGTTTCTTAAATTAAAATATTATTTATTAAATTGATAAAATAATATTATTATGTAATTATTTTATTATTTAAATTATAATAAAATAATTTTAATATTTATTACGTCATCCGATTCAATTCCAATTGAACCATTGAACCCTAACTTGATTAAAATTATGTGTGCCAGTACAAAATAGTACATGCCTTAAGAATCATCTTTGACTGCTTTGAAGGAGTGGAGCCAGTTAGTAAGGCAATAGAAGGTCTACAGTGTTCGTTCATATTCTCCAACAATGAACTTAAGAGCTCGTAATGCTGAATAGCAACTAGCTCGGTTGGTACCATGAGAGCAGCCTAGAGTGATGCCATAAAAAAAAAAAAACTCATTAAAGTTTAAAATACAGCAGTTTAAAAATAATTAATCGAATATAGAGTATACTAAGAACTAAAAAATTACAAAAACAACAGTTTGACGAACCTGAAAACCAGATGCAATAACCTCCAGACAAGCAAGGAAAGCAACAACTGTTTTCCCACAGCCAACATCACCCTGCCATAAAACAAAATCATCATTATGGCATTTAGAGTTTTGTTATATAATATGGCTAGAAGAAAACTAAAAACAAAATAGAGAAAAATGAGTCGCTTCAATAGAGATGCAATATTAGCACCTTTAGCATTAAAACTAGATAAATTTTACAAGCTTAATTTAAGACAAGTAAAATTTTTACGGATTTTAATATGAAGTATAGGGGACATTTGGGATCACTTGCATTTTTTTATTTTTATCATGTTTTGTTTATGTTTTGATTTGAAACAATAGTTGATATGTTTGATTAAGATATGATTATTTTTTAAAACGCAAAGCTATTTTAAATGTTTTCAAAATCATGTTTATTTGTTTTAAGAAACAAAAAATAAAATATAAATTAAAATACATTAAAGAAATATGTTTTTAAAAAAAAAGAAAGCACAAACGAAAAAAAAAAAAGATCCCGAACAAACACTTAGTTTTTAAAAAATACAAGAAATGTGACCTAATAACCCAACACAAAACATGTAAGGTAGCAAAAACAAAAAAAATTCATGGAAGATAACACAATTATTTAGGTGCCTTGAAAAATTAGAGTTTCAAATGATTATGTGAACAAGTGTACGTTTAATCCAAACTTCCAATTTACGGGCTTTATGACTTTATGACAAGAAGATTATCAAATGACAGATCTAAAGATCAATTAGGAATGAAATATTAACTGCTGCAGAGTTTCTGATAAAAAAGGCATAGCGGATTGCAAGAAAGAGGGAAGCAGACAGAATCTGACTTATCTTTAGAAAGTACTACTGCAGCCTTGACATACAGTAAGTCAATAAATGCAAAAAATATTTCAAATTAACATGGATCTAAATAATGGGTGCTTATTGCATATTTATTAAATTAAGAAAAATTATAAAAAATGTGCAAAACCTGAATGGATCCCTATATGGATGACCATGATTACCGTCCATCAGTCTCCTTAATTAGCTAAGACGTAGGTTGAGTCCATATGCATCACAAAACTACACCTCCTTCCAAAGAGGCTTTCAACAACTAGAATCAACATTTATTAGATGCATGTACCAAGGTTTGAAAGTAACAAGAAGCAAAGGCATTTTGTAGAAGTGACGCGCCATAAACTAGCTTAATTTTTGTGGGAAATAGGCAAGTATTTGCAAGGGTGTGTCACGGCTTAATTGAATTGTTATTGAAAAAACAGATTTTTTTTTGCATAAATTTGGAGATTGTGAATGGGAACACAATAGACTCCGAGAAAATAATGATTAATGTTGGGATCTCAATTAAACTAATGAGGAATGTTTGGAGAATTGGACGAAGACATGCTCAAGGCCAAATAGTTCCATCATCATAAGCAACACTAACTAAACCCTTTAGATATTTTGGATTTATTGTTCAAAGTGATGGTGATAAATGGGGATGTTATTAGAAGAATTCAAGTTGGTTGGTGGATGTGGAGGAATGTTTCAGGTCTATTGTGTGAAAGAAAAGTACCACTTAGACTGAAAGGAAAATTTCATAAGATGGTGGTGAGGCCTTTAATGCTCTATGGAGCAAAATGTTGGCTTTAAAAGAGATGAACAAAATTAAGTGTTGCCGAGATGAGAATGCTTAGGTGGATGAGTGCCTTTACACCTGGAGACAAAATGCAAAAGGAATATATGCGTGATAGGGTTGGTGTAGCTTCTGTTACGAACAAAATTAAAGAGAGTCGTATTAGATGGTTTGGTCACATTAAACGTTGACCATCTGATGATCGGTTAGGAGTGTAGATGTTTTATACTTGACTTATGTTAAGAAAACTAGAGAAAAAGGATTCATGTAGCCGACCCCACTTAGAGATTGTATAAAAAAATTATTTTAATCTATTAGATTTAAATGAAAATATGACGCCCAATATGACGCAATGGAGAAAAAGGATTCATGTAGCCGACCCCAATTAGTGATATAAATGCTTGTTGTTGTTCTTGATAGAAACCATACTATCTAAAGATTATAATTAATAATAATATATTGTCTTCTTTTAGATATCTCTAGCAGATCATGTTGAATGTATGTTTGCTCAAGGATGCACTCATGAGATTAGCACCAACTTATTTACTAGCAGAGGTCACTATGTAGATAGAATTGAATATTTTAGAGGCACAAACTATTAATATTTGTTATTCAAAAGTACTGTGGACATGAGAAACAGCAGCTCAAATATGTCATAACTATCGATTATTCAAAAGTTTTAACTTGGCTCGGGGAAAAAAAAAGTCTAAGGACTAGTTTGAGAGGGCGTATGGCCTCCATTTCATTGCAGAAACAGTTGAGAGAATGAACTTCAGAAACATACTTGTCACAACGCTATTTTTCACCCTTTTGGGATTAAGCCTTGGCCCTCCCTTCCGCAATTTCAGATGGTCGTTCTGATTTGTCAGAAAGCAAAGGTCCATCCATGTCTCCGTCATCCATCTCCACCAACACTCTATGGGCAAGTGAAAGAAGCAAAGACCAACCACCTTCATTTCATCCGGTAATGGCGACGACACAACATGATTCACCGCATGGAAGGCTCCCAATTCACCGTAGAGGTGACAAAGGTGAAACACATGATTCATGGAGGAATCAAGATCAAGAATAGGGATGTTGCCGGATTTTGTAACCGCCTCCAAGTGAGAATCTGTCTTTAGAATTTGTGGTAAAAAATATCTTACAATGGAATCCAGATCCTTTCAAAGAAGAAAAAGAAAAGACATCTCCTAAGTGGTTATAGTTCAATGTGGTCCATCCTACCTTTAGATTGCATTCTAGAATTGATTCCTTCTGACAAATTTATTTATCATATACATCCAGCCGGGTACAAGGATTGGGAGAAGCATATTATAGATTTATCTGCTTTAGATTAGGCTAGTGAGAATCTATATTTTTATGCATCTCCAACTCAAGTTGTGTAAAAAATGAATGGATAATTAATATATCAGGATGTTATTTGGAATAAAATCGCATACATGATTAACTTGCCATAAGGTTGCAACATTTCCACTACACTCAACAGGGCCGATCCGACTAACATGAGGAGAAAAGTTTCGACAGATGAGATCAAAGCTCCCCCAACTCAGGAGATTGACACAAAAGCAACTTAGGAGAGGTTTTTGGGATCATTGTTACAATACAACTACAGCACAGTGAACTCCCACGAGCGAGGGCGACATACACCGGTCCAAAAGAGTCGGTCGACCCTTCCTTTATGTGGATTTCCCTCTTGTTGGGAGTGAGATTAACTCCTATTTACCTTATGTCTATAAATATGTTGATTTTGCGTTTTAAGTAGTTTTGGCTCAGATTTATATCAGTAAGCCGCCAATGTCCGGTTTTCTCCTTCTAGAGTCATATTCGAAGGCGAGAACGATTGGAAAGAAAAAAATTGACCATGATTTTGTTGATTGTCTGATTATCTATGCACATCAAATACCGTCTTTATTTGGAATTATGAGTACGAGAACAACACATGGGCTAAGACAAAGTTGAGTAAGTAGTTGCCTTAAGAGAACATCAACAATTTATTGCAAGGTTTGATATTGTGTTGGGTTCATCTTGTAGTTAGACTGCTTTGGAAAAATTGAACCATGGATTAGATCAATTTGCTATTGAATGGAAGGCAACTAATTCGACAAATCCGTTGGCCACACATCAGCAAATTGTAGCAATAAAGCATCAATTTGCATACGAAAATTAGATTGGTGATTGTTCTTGGTTGAAGGGCCAGCATATACTCTTTCTTTTTCTCTGTTAGAAGCTGAAATCCAGATACATTAAGATAAGCGGTTTTCTCCCCTGTATTTTTCGATGTGTTGGCTGGTGTGGGCATTAATAAGATTTTTTTCCCTACCAATCAATAGCGTAAGCATTTGCACGACAGTCACACCATGCTCCCACATCAAGTTACCATGATCTTCCCAAAATAATGTGACACATCCACCTCTAACAAGAACATAACACAAAAAACACACTAGGGCTAGGATGATGTTATTGATTGCGGGTCAAGGTAGCAGAAATGGGGGTTGGAAAGTGGGTAAGAAGAGTTGAGGATAACCAACAAGAAGCAAGCTTGTAGCTGGACAGCAAGCTGGAAAATCGGAAAGGGAAGCGTCAAGCTAGCATTTTGCAAGCCTTTAGAGGAGCATCAACAGGACTGGCCCTGGATGTCCAAAGAGGCCATAAGTTTGAGGGAGTCGATATCAAACACAGGACAACCCCAAATAGAAGATATTCATACCTTTCAGATCTATAAACCCATCGCTGAGTTGCCTTTACTGAGACAGGTCCTGCATATAAAAAATAAGACTCTTTAGTTCTATGTTGGGAAGATCTCAGGGTGTTATTCAGATGTTAGATTCAGTTCAGTATGGTGCGCATCATCAGCTAACCAGACAAAATGGATGGCCCGCAAATTTAAAATTTTTCCTAGGAGCTCGATGGGAAGAGAAATTCTTCGAAGGGATCCAAATCCTATCAATGAAGATCTTTCCTGAGTGGTTGTTAGTGAGAATGCTGCAACCTGACATAGATTTCACCCGAGTTGATCTCTCCTCATATTCTAGTATATCAACTACATTCCACAGAGAACGAGAAGTGGAAGAAGGTTTCAGATTTAAGGATTCGAGAGTCACATTACGGGAACCAACATTTGTATACAGTTTCAGCTCAGAATGTGTCAAGTGACGATGCATATTAATTCTATCAAGACATGTTGTGGAACGACAAGACCTACATGATCGACCTACCAGGGGACTATAATATCTCTGCTATCTTCAATGAAGCAGACTTGACTATGTGCTACGAGGAGTCAAAAGCTTCAACAAATGAAGTCGAAGCTTCCCCACCCTGAGAGACTGACAAAGGGCTTAAGGCTGAACCAGCTCATGTCTAGTCAGGACATAGGCCAAACCAGCTAAAACCTGCTCACGGTTTGGAGGGTTGCCGTGCAAGGGGAAGGGTTCGCCCTCCTAGTTATCTTTTATTATAAATAGGTTGTTTCTGCATTAGAGTTTAGTTTAGGGTTGTGATTTTTGTTTGGACAACCTCTAGAGTCCTCCTTTTTCTCTTCTAGTGTTGTATCTAACAACGAAAAGGCGCTCCGGTTGTAATTCATCTGAGGTCGTGTGAATCTTCCTCTAGCCTCCTTACTACCATCATCACTGCACCCCCTTCCTCATATTTTTCTATTAAGATTACAAAAATAAATAATGGAAATTAATGCATAAATAATTAAAAGTAAATAGTTTATCTAAATAATATATAAATTAAATTTTAAACCATGTTAGGCTTGCAATTATAAAAAGTCGGCGTCAAAGCAAATTAATAGACGTCAATATGAGTAAGTATATTCTTTTGTTATAATAATATTTTGTCTTCTCGATCGAATGTATTTATTGTTACTATAATGACATTGCATACCCATGATTTATAATTTTATTAATTTTTCTTCATCTTGTAAGAATAATCAATGCGCTCAGCTTTGTGTAAATTATCGTAGATATAAATCTTGTACAAGAACACGGACGACTTTGCAAATGAGACTGAAATATTCATTATTAGAAAGCAGTACTTTTTATGTTTGCATGTGAATGCTTGACTATGATGAAGTTACCTATTTATGGTATTAGAGGGGGAACGCTAATATACTCATTCAGGTATATGAAAAAAGAGAATGATATTAAAATATCTTAAATGGTATAATTTTTAGACAGTGTTCCTGTGACGATTGTACAGACATAGAATGATATTAGTATGTTATTAATATAGTAAGATTTATTGAATAACATTTCAAATGTTTATATTAATTTAATAAAAACTTTACTAGCATGTGTATTGCTTTATTTTCCCATGTATTATTGTAGTTTAGAAGTATGAATATTCACTAGCTTTGTTTAGCTTACATGTTGTTTTAAATTAATACATAAGATTTAATTAAGAGATTAAAAAATTAAACGATAGAAGAGAAAATGTTTATACAAGGTGCGGACAACTAGCAACAAAGTAAATTTAAATAAACTGCTTCGATTTAATCCGATTAGAGGCTCGTTCATTTGTTAAATATTCAATGAACATAGAAAATTTAATTCACATTCGATCATCTGTACCCATTTTGGTTAATTCCTAGAACCGAGTTGATCAGAGACAAGGCTTAGGATTAATTAATGAAAGCTTGATAAAAGATGCAATTCAGTAATTATAAGAAAATTTTAATAATAAAAAAAATATAAATTAAAGTTAACTCGGTTTAATAATTATATTTCATTCAGACAGAGATACACCGAAATTATAAAAAAAGTGAATTCGATAGAAAATTTATGGATAGATCATGTCGGTCTGCTTAATGAGATGTAACTTGCGGTCTATATTTAAATTTTAAAGATGAAATTTTTGTAAGTGGGGAAGATTGTAGTGCTCTGTTTTTGTTACTAGGGGAGAGGAATCTAAGAGCTAAGGAGAGGAAGAGAAAAAGAAGAGCTGAGCAAGGGAAGAGAAAACAAGTGAAGGTCGGGAAGCCGAAGAGGTGTTGTTCGCCCTATAAATTATCGCGAGAGGCAGAAGCTCTCATTCGCCCAATCAGAGAGCAGAGGAAGGAGGAAGGAGAGGCGTTGTGTGTTTACATACCTAAGGAAACGACACAGTGCTCTACGATCGGAAGAAGATGAGGATTGTTGCATCTCTTTACTACATCGAGCTGCGAGTAAAGGTAGGACGGAAGTCGATCACTACGTGAAGAAGACGATGCTGAAGAAGTCGAGCACTACGGCAATTAATTTCAAAGATGAATTATTCGTGCCATAATTTACGAGAAGAAGACAACGCTGAAGAAGGAAGGAGCGGCTCTGTTAAGAGGAGAAGGCAAACCTCGTATGGCTGTTGTCGTGAAAAGGAGGTCGTGCTGTCATTTGTACGCAGAGAAGAAAAGGTTTACATTGGGCTCGATGGAAGGTAATGATATAAAGAAGAGTTTTTGTAATTATAATTTTAACATATAACATATGTATATAAGTAAGTAATTAGGATTACATAAAAATAAAATAATGAAATTTAATACCTAAATAATAAGAAAGAAAACAAACCCAAGATAAACTCCCCACTATTCAGAAGTGTCCAATTTAATCCCCGAATTTTAAAATGCTCCAATTTAGTCCACGAATTTTAAAAATTGTTTCGAAATTGGTTCTAAAAAAAATTTCGTTTAATTTAACAGCTCATTTCACATTTTGAAGGATAATTCCATCGATTTACAAAATTCATGCATTAAACACGCGAAGGGCTAGCCGGTTCTAACTGGAGGATTCATATGCAAAATAGTCTCACCTTATATCTAAATCTTCGCTGCTCCTCGACTCGTGTAACTTCTCCCCTCCTACTTCAACATTGACGGAGCAAGCAACTCAAGGCATGTACTCATTCATTGGTTTACACTTGACAGAGCAGCCGTCGTCTCCATCTGCATTGCTCGCGTCAACAACAAGGTTTCGTCTCCATCCTAGCGCGGTTTCCCCCTTCTGTTTCACCATTGACGGAGCAACTCAAGGTGAGTACTTATTTGATACTTCTCCACTTCGTCCATATAGCATCTTATTGTCTGATTCCCTTGTGAACAGCATTGGAATTGCAGATATAACCTTTGTCCATAGTCAGAATGAAGGAAATGGTTGTGGATGAGCTATTTTATTCTCACCCAATTCCGTGTGTTTCCCATTCCTTCATAATGACTCGATTGCAAGAGTTGTAGCCACCACGCTCTTGCACCCCCTTTAACTTCCGGGCAACATATCAGACCTGTTTCTAGGGTGGTTTATCTATTCTAGGGTGGTTTATCTATGTAATCAAAGAACGCCTCAATAGACTGCTCAATAAATTGATCATCATTGCGCACTCACCGAAGGTGGTTCTTCTCCATCAGTAAGGGTTCTTCACCTGATCCGAATCGGAGAGGTAAATCCATCGACAAGGGATTTCCTCCTCATTGGAATCAAGAAACTCTGATTGTGCCAATAGATCAAAGCAACGGGTCACCTCGGATCGTGATTAATTGCAATGGAATTCTCTTGCTGATGTGATTGCCAGATCAACCGGGGTAGTTGTCAGAGGCACTCATCCACCATTTCTGAAGGTTCGAAACTCTGGCCTAACCTCTTCCACAAATTATTGGAACTAAACTGTGAGTTTATCCAATCTCAGCATGAAAGGCTGCTTGAGTCTGTGCATATTTTCATAACATTGATCGACATCGATCGGTGATAATTTTTCTCCGCCCGGCATATAAGTGTCCCGAATACCAATTTGATGCAGTTTCACAAATTGGGCAAAAAACTGGAGGAACATGGAACAATTCCATGCTAGAATAATACCCAATCTGTAGGAGAATAATCCAAAAAGGCTGCTCACTTGGTTACACGGAAAAGTATATATACTACTAATCATTACACTACTGCTATACATAAACAGCAAAACTATAGGCTTAATACTTAACATAGTATTCAAGAAGCTAAAGCAATGAACTAATAGTTATATAACTATACAGTTATAATATATTTAGCTATTAGCTGCATGGGGGACCTGAGAAAGAAGTGTTTTTCGTATATATAAAAGGTAAGATAAATAAAACAATTAACAGGCATCAACAATACAAAATTAGAGAAGTACCTGTAAAAGTCTATTCATAGGGACGGGTCTTTTAAGATCCCATATTATTTCAGAAACAGCATTTAACTGGCTTGGAGTTAAGGAATATGGAAGGGCTTCCAAAAAGCCTTTAGTAAGTATGGACCATTCCTCCACAGGTGAGGCATTAAATCTGTTGCATTTGAATTTATACAGCAGATCTTCCTTCTCGATCTGCGTACCTAGTGAGTTGAGCATTTGAAAAAGTCTGCCCAACTGCAGAGTGGATGAAAATGAAACAATTAGTTAGGCATTCAAATAATCTTTTTCATCTTAAGGGCAGACATCACAGTTATTAAAGTATACAATTCTCAGATTGGACTTAATTGTAAGCTAAAAATAACCATGGCATGCTTGAAACTACCAAAAAAACGATTTTCCATGCCTAATGCTGCTCAGTATCAAGAATCGGATTTACTAAGCATTAAACAAGGCCAAAAGGCACAAATTCTCTAGAAGTTACAGACCTATTTTACATGTCCCGTTCCAATATGAGAAAATATTCAGTCAGGAAGTGCTTTAAGTGCTATTAATATGGGCACATGGTATCCAATTGCCCAAACATGAGAGTGATTCCTTTTACTAAGAAAGGTGCAGTAGAAGAAGAAAATAGTGGACACTTCGGAGAAAAACAAAACATATAGGAATACTAGCTACCCGCAGATGATGGTGAAATACTTGTGGTTTGACAAGTTCTCTAGACTGAGCTCAAGAGGTATCAATAATAGCTTAGACACAACATCTTGCATACTTATGCTGTGAGGAACGTGTCAAGTTTCATCATCAGATGAAGTTAGTTGTGAAAATGTAGAGTCAACACAAATGATTAATAAACTGAGACTCATTATCTAAATTTAGTCCCAGTCACATTCAGTACTGTGGCTGAAATAAAAGAACGAGGCCATGATTAACAAGAGATATCTGGTAGAGTTTTCTAATGGAGACATGCAAGAGGACCAGGTGTAGTGTGATGTTATGCCTATGAACGCATGTCATATTCTATTAGACTGACTGTGAGAGTATGATAGAGGTAGACTTCATGATGGCCACAAAATACTTATACATTTATCAAGGAGGAAAGCACATTATACTTTTATCAATGAAGAAGTAAAAAGTCACGAGTATTCATACAGAGAGGGAAGTTAGAATGCCTTGCGTTGCATTTCTAAAGGCAATCAGAAATACGCCAGTAGAATTGGCCTACAGTAATTTTAGAGGGTCGTGAAACAAAGGAATCAATACTTGTGGCAATGTCACCCTTATTAGAGAAGTTTCAACATATTCTAACTAACAACCTACCAACTGGATTACCACTAATGTGTGAGAATCAACATGTCATAGATCTTATTCCAGCAACAATGCTCCCAAACCAACCAGCAGAACATAAGATGCAAAAATAGGTTGAGGAATTGATGGCCCCAGGGTTACTTTTGAGAGTATCAGTTTGTGTACTAAACCAGCTTTGAATGTGCACAAGAAGGATGGATTGTAGTGTATGTGCAGTAATTGCAGAGCAGTAAAAAAAGATAATCATTAAATACTGGTTCCCCATTGTAAGTGTGGGTGACTTCTAGGATAAATTGTATGAAGCTAGCAAATATTCAAAGAAAGATCTACATAGTGAATATCCCCATATTTGGATGAGATTTGAGGACGAAAGAAAGACCACAATCAAAATGTGAGATGAATTGCATAAGTGGACGACCATAAATTTTGGCATCCGTCCATCGAAGTACCTTTGTGAGGCTTATGAACCAAATTAATGAGCCTCCATCGAAAAGTTTGTGATTGTGTGCATCGACGATATCTTACTGTACAATCATTAAGGGGAGAAGCATTTACAACAATTGCAACATGTGTTGAAATTTCGCAGGTAAAGCAGCAGTATAACCATCCTAAGTGTCATTCTCGAATGCCACTGACAAACTTTTATGGTTATATGTTAAAGATTGGCTTCTTTTTATGGGAGATTTACCAAGAATTTCAGCTCAATTGCGGGCCCTTGACAGAGCTCCTCAAGACCAAAAGATTTGTCAGGTCAGAATGACAAGCTAGTTTTGACGTCTTGAAAAAATAAGTTACTCAAACTTTTATTATTACACTTCCACATTTTAATCAAGTGTTATAAATGGAATGCAGTGTCTTCAATGTGGGAATTGGAGTTGTGTTGTGTCAGGGTGAACAACTTGATGTCCTATTTAGTGACAAGTCAAATGAGTCACGCAGCAATATCCTCATTGGCTTCCTCACTCACATTAGTCCTGCATGTATCCCGAGTGAGATGCGCAAACAGAGACAGAATGAATTCGAAAATCTATGTGCACCATGATCCTGTTGTGCGCACGCGAAATAAACAAAGGGGACTTTAGCTGCATATAAGTTGACGGAGAAATGTTTGGTCGCACGTGACACGGAAAGGATGAGATGATTTTGGAGATCTCTGTATGGCGTGATTATGTCTATGCTTTCCTTGAAAGTGCAAATTGCATTACTACATCAAGAATAGTTACAAAACGCAACAAGAAACTAAACCAAAAGTTATGTGTTAGGCGTCTGCCCTAATCACATCCAAAAAAACCAGAATCACAACTAGAGGTTGTCCAGGAAAAAGAGCCATTCAAAACAAGCAAGACATAAAATTAAGCTGCTTTGTTACAACATATAAAAGTAAAAAAAAAACCCCTGTTTGAAGTCGATGAGGAAAGCTATGTCACGAACCGACACGGGGCCTGGAATTAACCAAGACTGGAACAGACAGTCGGGCAGTGAAAATAAATACTCAATTTTTTTATTTCTATCACTAACAATTAAATATTCAAATATACATGAAAGAACCATTTAACAAAAGCATTAAAATTAAAAAGTAAAAATTGTACATTTTCGATTAATGTTGTTTCCTTCTATACAAATTTGATTCTTTTTTATTCATCTTATTCAAATGCTTAAAACCTGAAGAATATTAAATCAACGTAATGAGTTATCTGAAGATAACTCAGGAGTGATCACACTTCTAAAGTACAATAATTCGAGAAAAATAAATCAATATGCATGCTAGCATTTTAAATCTCTATAAGAAATCTTTTACCATGCTAATCTTTTATATGAAATCGTTAAATATACTACTGCATGCATCAATGATTTCTTCTTATGAAAATACTCTCAATTTCTATATTCATTAAATTTAAATTTATTTTTACTTTATACATTTTACATAGACATTTGTTTGCTTTGAAAATTACTATCAAAATAACCTAACACACCATTGGCTAATATTGCATAGTCGACTCTCGTCAACATAGGAGTTAGTGATATACAAATCATGATTATCTAGGGTGGAAAGGCCCTTATCTGCCCCTGATCGATATTATCTTGTCGACACAGTAGTTAGCGATTTATACAACACACTTGTCTAGGGTTAAAAGCTCTGTTCAACCGTCTATGACCGATATTATCTCATTTGTACAACGGTTAGTGAACTAACTATCACATATTTGGGATGGTAGAAAAACATCTAAGCATGAAAATACACTGGCGTCTTCTATCTGTACCATTAGGGGGTGAACTCATCCTCTGAACATGCACATACAAGCATTCACATATACTATATTTTCGAAGGATAATCAAAATGTTTTCGTTAGGCGCTCCACTAGGGGTTTCTTCTCTCCCTGAGGCGATTCCATTGCGATTCACGTAGCTCTTCTTCTTCCGGCTCTTCTCTTCGCTTCTCTTCGTTTATCTTCCCCTCTACTCTTTGGTTTTCGTTTATGGCCTCGGGATGTACCTACGTCGTAGCTCTTGCAGACGACAACCCCACCCGCGCTCCTATTTTGTGTATGTTCCCGCAGCGTTACCATAATACTTTAGCACATGGTGTTGACATTAGTTTTCTCAAAAAAGCATGCCGTAAAAAATATAAGTTTGCACTCTTTCTCTCTGATGCCAAGGTCTCTGCCTTAGCATCATCCTGCCGGTTGGTCTTATAGTTGGTAAGTTCCTTTATAGAAACCCTAAACTCGATGTAATTCGAAAAGAGTTCGAGCTAATACGTCTGAAAGGGGATTGAAAAATTAGTACTGGACAGTACGAATATTATTATCTAATTATCTAATAATGAAGACTATGCTCAATTGTCTGCGAGAAGACTCGTTCGAATAGATAACCATGTGATGAAAGTTTTAAAATGAACTGTTGATTTTGATCATCACTGAAACTTCTATCATTCCTATATGGTTGTGCTTCCCGGGTTTGAAGTTCCATCTCTTCAATAACAAGCTCCTCTATTCATTGGCTATGGTTTACGGTAAACCCCTCAAAAATGATATTGTTATAGTTAATCTGAGTCGTCTTCTAAGGCCAGAGTTTTGATTGAATGGGACATTACCAAACTTTTTCCGGATGAGATCTGGATTGACTTCAAGCACTAGGGTTTTGGCAGCGAGTGGAACTCGAACAGTTTCCACCTTACTGCTCTCACAGTTGTATGTTTGGACACTCTCACTCTCAATGCCACCATTTGCACCCCCATTTAAAACAGAGTAAAAATATTACTAGACCCCTGCTCCTATTCACCCTTGCCCTCCTCTACCCCTAAGTGCAACACAATAACTATTAAAATTTTGGTAGAATCGGCAGCTGCTCTCCCTCCTCTAAATACCATTTATCATGTCACTAGCACCTGCAACCCCCTTACTACTAGAGATCCCCCCCCCCCGACAATGTTATTTTTGTTTCTCAGAATGATGTGTTGCAGGATGGTTTTCTTGCCGGGCAACCTACAACCCCAAACTTCATTGATAACACTGCTAAAGAAACTTTACTTGCGCAGGATAATTCCGACCATCAGGAGGGGTTTCAAGCTACTCCTCTTCCTGAGGAAGCCTCGGGTATGAAGGACTCGCTCAAAAATACCACTACTGATACAGGTGTACTCTTCAAAGATGCAATTACATTTTTAGAAAATGAATGGAATATCAGGCAAACCTACAAAAAATGAGGGAAGAAAAAAAAAACTCATTACTTGCTATGCCACTCAAAAACATTGAGGGGCACACCACTCTTCTTTCCAAGGAAAAATATCATTGTGATGGCGAACAACACACCCTTACTAAATCTTGTAAGGGTGGGCCTATACATGATGTTTAATATAATGGTGTGGAATATTAGGGAAGTGGCGGACCCTCACTCCTTTAATAGGCTCAAACATTTATGTAGGGTCCATAAGCTCTCTATTTTTGCTATTCTTGAACTACTTGTCTCTGTCAATAGAGACAATATTCTGAGGAAATTCAAACGCTACAATCACTATTGCAATTCCAATAATAAGATTTGGGTCTTTTAGAAACCTAACATTACCTTATTTATTGCTCAAGATGATGATCAATTCGTTCTTGCTTCTTTTAAATTTGAGGAATTCCAAAGTTGAGCTACTTTTGTGTATGCCGATTGTTCCTTTCATGATAAAATTACTCTTTGGTCTCAATTAGATGCTATTGGTGATGCTTCGACTGATAATTGGTTTGTAGGTGGCGACTTTAACATGATCATGAACCCTTCTGAAAAAAAGAGAGGTGGCAAATGTGATATCTCCTTTATAAATAGATTTTGTGATAAAATTACTGATACATGCCTTTATGATATGAGTTTTTCTGGTAATCCATTCACTTGGAGGAGAGGACTCATTTTTTAGAGGCTAGATCGTTTCTTGGGAAATCATTTTTTGCTCAATTATTACAATATTTCATAAGTGCAACATCTAAATCATGTCGCCACTAATCATAATCCAATTTTGTTATGTTTGGGATTTCTTACTACCCCTCACCCAAATATACATTCAGATTTTTAAATATTTGGATTTCACACAACACTTTTCTTAGTCTCATCCGTCAGGCATGGAACTTCAATGGAGCTGGAAGCCCGTGGTACTTTGGCAACTCCATAAAAGGTCGCATTACATCTTAGGGATTGAAATTGGTCAACTTTTGATAATATACATCACAAGATAACGGAGGCCCAGCTAAAGGTTAACTCTTTGGAATCCCAAGTTTCTAATAATTTTGATGTTGCTAATGAGGTTCAGCTCATAAGCATATCTACATGAGGCTATCAATATTGAGAAAATTTTTCCACAACATAAAACTAAAGATATTTATTTTAAAGATGGGGATAGAAACACAGCGTATTTTCATATCACTATCAAACACAGGAGGAATCTGAATGCCATAATCAGGATCAAAGCTACTAATGGGGGTTGGATCACGGAGCAACCTGACATTAATAATAGTGCAGTCCATAACTTTACTCTTTTATTTGATTCTACTTTGCAACTTACTTCGGTTGATCACACTCTCTTCCTTGAGGAGTAAGAATACATTTCCAAGCTCTCTTTGTGCTACCCTCCTTTTGAGGAGGAAATTCTTAATGCTTTCGAGGATATCAATAAAAACAAGACAGCAGGGCCTGACGGTTTTCTTCCGAGTTCTAAGTTAAATGCTGACCCATTATTAAGAGGGAAGTCACACTTGCTATTCAAAGCTTTTTCAATAAGAAAATCCTTGCAAATTTTTTAGTTTATCTCTTATTGTCTCATACCAAAAGGTGACACAAAATGCAGTAGGACCACTTAACCTCTGTCATTTCCAAAGTTATCAGCAAATTTCTTGTTGGCATGCTGCAACCTCACTTATCTACTTTCATCTCCCCTCAACAATCTACCTTCATCAAAGATAGAGATATTGCTGATAACATCTTGTTAGCCCAGGAGTTCATTGAAGATTTAGATAAGAAATGCAGATGTGACAATATGGTGGTGAAACTCAATATAAAAAACTTTTGACAGAATAAATTGGGACTTTATCCTAGATGCCTTGATTGCGAAAGGTTTCCATATGGATTTCAGTTCCTTGTTGTCCTGCACATTAGACAACAATAGTTGCCTATTTTCCCTTCACTGTACCTTTGTTGAATCAAATATTCTTCACGTCGTTCATCCTACACTATACCAAATACATAATCCAATTACATTGACAGGAGAATCTAGAACATTGTCATCAACTCAAAATTTAGTCGCATCTAAAAAAAAAAATGCAGTATGTGTATTTATGCATATATATATATATATATATATATATATATATAAAAGAGAAGCCCTGGGGTCTATTTTATTGAAATAAAAGGGGTACAAAACAAGTAGTATGAAAGGGCCTAATAGATAGAGCTCTACTCATAAGGGAAAAAAAAAAAAAAAAAAAATATATATATATATATATATATATATATATATATATATATATATATATATAAATATATATATATATATAGATAGATAGATAATTGAAACTTCTACAATGTTTCCCTGAAGGGCGAATGATTACCTGCATGTAAAAAAACTCATCAAAGATTAGTCTCCTACGAGCCAAATCAGCTTCATTTAAATTGTTTGGTCTGTGGATCCCCAAATAAGCCTACTCAGTTGAAAATATAGAATTTATAGTTAGACACAAAAGATGGTCATGCCTGAAAAAGATTTGAAATGGTAAGAAGGAAATTGCTTAGACACTTGATATATCATGACAGTAAATGGAAAAACATGTACATCATAAATGATTCATTTTTCTCTATGATAAAAGAGGCGGCCACACCGTGCATTACTTATAAGAGCAAAATCATAAATAATAAAAATAAACAGAAAAAAAATGCTGGAAAGTTGATATAAATTTTAAACACAAACAAAATGAGTACTGGCGACATACTTCAATAAGCAAAGAAAATTAACTGATATTGTGGTCATACCACTCTTTTTGTAAAGCAAGATAGAAAAAATTTAAATAAGAGAAAGAAAACATGAAAACCAGAATTTAGCATTTCACCCTTCAAAAACCATTTTTAACATCAATGGGGTAAACAAACCATGAAACTGTCGGGTTAAAGACAACAGCACAAAAAATTGTATAATGTTTTTTTTTTTTTCCTTAAGATTATGATTATTTTCCTTCAAGAAGGGAAAGAAACGAAAAAAACAAACATATTTATTCAAAGAAAAAAATAAATTTTTTGTGAATGCACCATAAAGTGAGAATGGTATTTCAGATGAACACTTCTAGCCTTATCCTAACAATTAATGGTAAGATTTACAAATGTTTGTTCCTCCATGCAACAACATTGAATTTGCACTATTCTATTGGACGTATTTTGTTTCCAATTTACTTCAATATATATTTTTTTATTTTTAGATGAACATAACGGTAGAGTGATAGAAAATTTTAGAAATATTCATGGTGGTTATGAATTTAGAGTGACTAATGAAGAAAGAAAAATTATATTGGATTTTGCTTTTAGCTCATGATTTTGTTCTTGTTAATACTTTATTTAAATAAAGAAATGATTATAAGATCACCTATAAAAGTGAATATTATAAAACACAAATTAATTATTTTTTATGAGAAAACTAGATCATCGATATTGTAAAAATTGTAAGATCATTCCAAGTGAAGATTTAAGTACTCAACATCGATTATTAATTTTGGATTTTAAGATGAAATGTTGCAATATGAAAGAAACTTTAAGTACTCAACATCGATTATTAATTTCGGATTTTAAGATGAAATGTTGCAATATGAAAAGTACAATGAAATATTGTCAGATAATTAGATGGGGGAATTAGATGAGGGCACCTAAAAGATACAAATAAAATAATTTTTATAAATAAACTTCAAGTTCTTTGGGATGTTCATAAAGAAGCTAATACTATGTGGGACAAAATAATGAGTATTATTAAGCAAATTGCAAAAAATACGTTTGCAGAATCAAAAGGAAAGGCTCTTATGAAATAAAATAATTGATGTTGGAGTAATAATATGCAAGAAAACGTAAACAAATAAGAAGTCTTCTTTAAAAAGTTAGATATAAAAGCTTTAAGAATTGAAAAAATAATGAGGCCTATAAGGAGACTAAGTGAATAATTTGTGATGCTAAAATTTCATTTTTATAATATTTATAGTAAATTAGATATTAGAAAGGACGAAAGATATAGGAATAAACTAACCAATAAGAAAATAAAATATTTAGTTCAAGTAAAATATATTAAGGATGAAAATTAAAAAAGAATTCTTAGAGAATATACAATAAGGTGGGTGAGATATTTTGATCAGTTTTTCAATAAAGATTGTGAAAATACGATCAAATTTAAGGATAATCGTATAAATAATAACAAAGCTTTTTTATTTTTATCGTCGCATTAATAAAAAAATTAATTGAGGCTTTAAAAAAATAAAGTATAAAAAAATAGCAGAATCTATGGTATTTCAACAGAAATATGAAAATATTTAAGTGATAAAAAAACTTTTGGTTTATTAAATTTTTAATAATATTTGAGAAATTAAGAAGATGTTTGATGAGTGAAGAAATAATCTATTGGTTTCTATTTTTAAGTATAAATGGATGCACAAGTGTTTACAAATTATAGAAAAATTAAGTTAACGTCACAAACAATAAAGTTAAGGGTAGGAATAATTGAACATAGGATACGACATAATACAAAAATTTCTCAAAATAAATTTGGATTCAAGTAGACCAAGTCCACTATGAAAGCTATTCATTTATTGAGAGATTTGATGGAGGAGAGCAGATAGAGCAAGGGGAATCTATATATGATTTTTTGTTGATTTAGAAAAAACTTATGATAAGGTTCAATGAATACATTAGAGAGTTCTGCAAAAGAAAGGTGTTGATATTGTTTAGATTTAAGTCTTGAAAGGTATTTATACAGGAGTTGTTACTTGTGTTCAAACACAAGGAGAATTAACAAAATAATTTTCTATTTCATTTGGATTACATTAGAGATTGGCTTTAAACCCATATCTCATTGTTTTAGTTACTGATGTTCTTACTGGACATTTACAGGAGAATGTATCATGGCGTATGTTTTTGGCTGATGATATCCTTCTTGTGGATAAGACTAGAAAAAATACAAGAAAAACTTGAATTATGGAGGTCAACTCTATTTCATTTGGATTACATTAGAGTCTAAGGGCTTTCAATTGAGTAAATTTAAAACCGAATATATTGAATATAATTTTACGCTTTCATTTGAATAAATTTAAACATGAACATATTGAATGTAAATTTACAAGTACTAGATCATGGGGCAGTGTTTTAATAATGGGTGATCAGGGCATCAAAAGGAGTGAGCATTATAAATATCTCGAGTTTACTGTTCAAAGTGATAGTGATATAGACGGGGATGTTAGTAGAATATAAGTTGGATGGTTGAAATGGAGGAATGCATCAAACATAATATATGAAAAGAAATATCACTTAGACTTGAAGGAAAATTTTATGAGATTGTAGTGAGGCTTGTTATAATTTATAGCATAGAATATTAACTTCTAAAAGAGGCGCATAGAAAGTGTTGATGAGATGAAATGCTTGGCGGATGAGTGGCTTTTCACTTTGAGAAAAAATATGAAATGAATATATTTGTGAAAGGGGTGGAGTAGATCTAATGGAAGACAAGATTAGAGAGTCACCTTATACGTCGAACATCTGATAATCCAATTAGGAGAGTAGACGTTACAGATTTGACATATGTTCAGAAACGTGGAACTAGACCAAAAAAGACTTGGGCAAGTAGTAGAAAAAATTATCTTAATTTATTAAAATTAAATGAAAAATATGACACCTAATAAGGCAAAATAGAGAAAAAAATATTTAGGTAGCCAATCTCAGTGAGATAGAAGCTTGTTGTTGTTGTTGTTGTTAATGTTATTGTTGTAAAAAACAAGAAAGCAAAAATGTTTAAATAAGAGAAATACAACCAAAAGAAATAAATATTAATTTGCATGGCTTAGTATTTATAATTATTAATTACATCTAAGACTTAATTATCCTAAATAAATCTCAAGCCCTAATTGGTAGAAAATATTTCTCTTTCCTTTAATAGCTTGATATGTCCACCATAAATCGTGGAAGAATTTATATCTAGATAATCAGATGCAGCATTTAAAGAATAATATAGTTCCCCGAGGAGAAAAAATATTACCTTAGAAATGGATCATTTAGACGATGAAATTTTTTTAAGACTTATGGGTCTACATGAACCAAGTTTTTCCCCTACCTTACAAGTGTAAGAAAGAATTTATATTATTCTGGGGTAAAGTATCTCTACAAGGGAAAGCCCTCATATTTAATTATATCTCTAAAGCTGTGAACTCTAGAAAAAACTCCCAATTAAAATAATGACTTGTGTTATTTAGGATTTCAAGGTTCGATATTTGGGTTTCACAGGTGATGGAGGAATTCCGGTTTAGAATTTTTGTAGAAATTAAATTCAAAAGATGGGACTTACAATCTAATGGCAGAACGCCATGGAAAGGCTCATAAAAAGAGATTTGACCATCCAGGGAGAAAGGTTATCCAAAAGATTGAGGTCGTAATTAAAAAAGGGCTAAAAGGGGTTTGAACCAATTTAATTGGAAGACATTGATTGGGAATTCAAGTTTGGGGGTTTGATATTGATTTGATTGGAGAAATTGGTTGTGTTTGAAGGTGCTCCTAGACTAAAGGGTAGAATTGGACAAAAAGGATTTCTACATGGAGGTAAAAGTCCTAGTTAGCCTAGAGTCCGCAGGGAACCTAAGTAGGTGGACTAACCTAAACATTGAGAATAACACCCCCAGTCAAGGTGCTCATTGTTTTCCATCACTCCGGGTGCATTGATATCCCTCAACTATAACCAAACTCATTGCTAGAAGTCTTTACTTAGCTCCATGGCCATGGCAAGCGAAGAGTTTCTTAGCGAGAGGTGGTTAGGGATGTCTTCATCAGTAGCTATGGGTTAATTCATTCTCTCTGGGGTAAATTTGTTTGATTTTGTAGGCCCAAGTCTTTAGTACTAAGTAAGGTACCTACTAATCTAATCCTAGGCTTTCAAGACTGGACTAGCCTAAGGTATGTGAGATCCTCAATTTTTGTTTCTATGTTGGCTAACTCAAGGTTCGGGCCAAATTTACTTAGGTTTGCTTATGTTCTTCAAGTTGGTGGATTTTAGAATTTGTTCAAGGTTTAAATTTATTTCGTAGATTGTTTTGTTTCCTAGATTTGTCGGTCATAATGAAAATCAAAGTTCTCCTAAAATTAATTTTTTGTAATTCATTTTCTAAGTTGATGTTCTCCGTTAAGTTTTGTTCTTAAGTTTGATTTTTTGAATTTTTATGTCATTTGCAAGTTTATGTGATTTAGATTCTTTTAAAGTTTAAAAATTTTGAGTTGCTTAAGTTTTAAAGGTTTTAATTCTGCATTTTGTTCAAGTTTTTTTTAGTTTGAGTGTTTCAGGTTGTTTAATGTTATTAGGTGTTTTAAATTATTTAATTTAGTTGGATTTAGGTGTTTTAGTCATCTTAGATGGTTTATTCTGAAGGTATGGATTATCTTATTTAAATTAGATGTTTTAGTAACTTATTTAGATTTGAGTATTCAAGATGTTATTTAACTTAAGTGATTAAGTTGTTTAATAATGTTTAATTTAGGGCCCGTTTGGGGCAGCTTATAAGTGCGGCTTAAGTGATTAAAATGTTTAATAATGTTTGATTTAGGGTCTGTTTGGGGCAGCTTATAAGTGCGGCGGCGTTTTTTAAAACGCCGTCTAACCGTTTGGTTCGAGCGTTTTTGAAAACACAGCCTGCCGCGTTTGAATTTTTTACAATAAATGCAGGCCGGGAGTCGACCCCCGCGGTCGACCAGCGGGCCACGTTTCAATATAAGTTGTTTATCCTGAAACGCACAAGCTGCCCCAAATAGACCCTTAAGTGTTCAAACTTCAAAATGTCTTGTTTTAAATTTGTTTCAAGTTTTTACGTTAGATTAGGTTAGGAGTAGGTTGAATTTGGGTTAGGCTTGGTCTCGATTTAAGTGAGGTTTGGGTTAAGTTTGAGTTTGGTTGAGTTAGATTTGGTTTTAGGCTTGAGTTAGGTTTGGGTTAGGCTAGAGTTCGGTTTGAGTCAGTTTTTTGGTCTAAGTTAGGTTAGGTTTGGGTTGGGATTGGGTTAGTTTGGGTATGGGACATTTGGGTTAGTTTGGGTTTAGGTTTGGGTTTGGGATTGGGGTTGGGTTAGGTTTGCTTTTGGGTTGGGTTTGGTTTTGCTCCGTTCATTGGGTTTGGGTCTAGGGTTGGATTTGGGTTTGGGTCAGGCTTCAGATAGGTTAGGGTTGGATTATGTTTGGGTTTGGTTTAGGTTTGGGTTTTGGGAGTTAGGTTTGCGTTAGGCTAGAGTTTGGTTTGAGTCAGTTTTTTTGTCTAAGTTAGGTTAGGTTTGGGTTGGGATTGGGTTAGTTTATGGGACATTTGGGTTGGTTTGGGTTTAGGTTTGGGTTTGGGTTTGGGGTTGGGATAGGTTTGCTTTTGGGTTGGGTTTGGTTTAGGTTTGGGTTTTGGGAGCGTAAAATGCTGGTTAAAAAAATGACGACATTGACCCACCTGGAAAAAAAAAAATCAAGAAATTCAAAGGCAAAGCAAGCTTTCCCTAATGTTGCTTCTACGGCGAGGAAGTTGAGGTCAAAATGTGTGGCCCACCCAGGAGAAAAAATTAAGATTTTTGACGAAACTTCACATGAACTTCAAGATGATTAACGTCAATGTTTTTAGCCCATTTTGATTGTATCTTGAGTTTAAAATTGATTTGAGTTCGTTTCGAGAGCAAATTTGTAATTATCGTTAAAATTATCCTAATTATTATCCAAATCATCGAGAGTTGGAAGGGCCCCAAAACAAAGTCTAATATGGGCGTAAAAGGGGCTCATTTGAAAAATTTTGCAACCTGAATGCATTGGGGGGAGTCCATTTGTAAAATAACGTTAAGATGAAAATTTTAATATGGGACAAATTCTCATATTAGAAAACTTTTCACGTAAAATTTAACTCAAATGTTGTCTGAAAACTGTCAAAACTCATTTCGCATTATTCATACATTGATAATGAAATAAATGTAGCTCGTAACATAAAAATTCAGGCACCGTAATGACCTGTAGAGGGGACAATAATTTTGAAGCATAAAAATGATAATTTTTGAATATTCCCTGATTGGGTTAAATTTCAGTCCATATTCAGATGTGATTGAAGTTAATTACATTTTATTTCCATTTATCGTGATTTATTTCAAGTTTGTTCTAAAAATCTGAGACTGATGAAGAGTTGACAAAAGTGAGGTCAAAACTGATTTATCCATGTCACTATCAATCAGTAGTTAACAAATAACTTCTTGGGCTAATCAAAACTATTCTAACTAAAATATATTTAGTCAATCAAAGAATAACGTAATTTGGATTTCAAGTCTTAGTGACCTTAACTAAAATTGTAATGAGTTTCCAATATAGCATAATAAATAGCTAAATAAAATTCAATTTGCCTTTTTAAATGATTATAATAAAATTGTTTTGATATGATCACCACCCAAAACTTTCAATGCATGATCATTTGCTTTTATAAGATTATAATAAAATTTAAAATTTGAATAAAAAATAAATTTTTAAATTAACTTTGTATTACTCTCCTCAAAATAATTCCTCATCAACATTTTCAAAAAGATACAACTCAAGATATAAATATGTTTTCCCTTGGTACTTGTTCGAACAGTTTGTCCTCTAATTACAAACTACAACTCAAAATTTAATAATTTGTAATCAGCACAATCAATATGTACTTTGCTTTAGAAAATTAGAAATATAATCATAATCAACAATAACAGCACCGTCCACATCATCACTAGTCTTAACTCAGCTACTGACAATCAGCTTTAAAAATCTGCAATATCAATTACTTCGTATTTAGTGGCGTAAGTGTAAAGCATGTCCAGTCCAAACGTTTTTCATACAGCTTCTATGCATGCTACTTTTTATCTACGAATTAGCCTTCTTTACCCCCTCAATATCACGTGACGCATTTGCTTTATTGGTGCAACTTCTACTCATTGTTGTATATTGCAAGAATCAACTAAGATAATTTTGTAGTACCCAACTTCAATTCCCACAATTTTTCAAATATAATCATCACTTATATTTATCTTCCAAGTTCTGATATAACCTTTCAGTGACGCGAAAGTCTGTACATGGACGGGTTTAGTCCAACTTTTCTGAGGGCCAACCGGCCCCTCTAGTTATCTTGGGAATGCTGCCCAATTGGAGTGGGGCCCATTCCTATTTATCTAGGACTATATATTTGATTCTGTTGGAGTTGAAGGCTAGTTTTTTCTGTGATTTGCTTTAGAACAGCCATCGGTGTCTCATTTCCCTCTAAGGAATATATCCTAGTGTTCCAAGTGATGCTCCAGATATATTTTGGCCTCCATACGGTGTTTATCCTTTCTATACCTATCCTCCTTTTCCTACATCGCTCCCACATCCCCTCTCCTTCGTCCTTGCTGCCGCTACCGATAACCGCCCCTACCGCAATGATTCATGTTGTCCGTAAACTTGAAAACAGCCGTCTTTTTTATTTCTACTTGCAAATCACCTCTTTCTACTACCCTGGAGATCCAAACCCTAATCGACGCTACATACACCCTCTCCAGCCCTAATTCTAGTGATGTGTTGTTGATTTGTTACATTTTCATATTTCCCTGTTGTTTGTTCTACTTTCAGATTTCGAATTCAATGATATTATTTATTTTTTCATGGGTATTTGTTATATTCCGATATTATTTGGTATCAGAGTTGGCCTAATCCTAGTTCCGTCCTAAGGTTACCAAAATCCATCAATACCTAACCCAAACTCCACTCAAAACCATTCCGCCTTCCAGCATTTTGCTAAATTTTTTCTGCCCCCCAAAGCAGTCCATGCACCCTGCTTCATCTCCTAAACATAAACCCTTGTCATGCCATTGAAGAGATAAGTTTTAGAAGCCAATCAGGACTTACCATAGAAGAGATGCAATAGGAAATTCGTCGACTTCGGCAAAGACTTGCTGAAATTGAGGAAGGCGCCTATGCAGAGGGATTATCGTCTGTCAGGATAGCGAGATTCAAAGAGAAGATGGGGAGAAAAATCTGAATCCCTTTGATCGTAATGATTCCAAAGAAGAGAGAGATAGACCACAACACTTTGGGATTATACATCATAGAAGGATGAAAGATGGAGTGACTTTTAGAGGACAGAAAGATATGATAGCAAGGTAGACATACCGAATTTCGATGGGAGAATGAATCAAGATGATTTCATTCAGTGGTTGCAAACTGTTGAGAGAATTTTTTATTATAAGAAAGTGCCAACTAATAGGAAAGTGAAACTCAATGCCATAAACATGAAAGAAGAGTGTCTCTCTATGGTGGGAGAATTTGAGGAGGGTGATGTGGAGAGAAGGTAGGAGCAAGAACACAAAAAGGAGATGCAAAGTACTGACGCTCACAATACTCCCAAGACATGTTCTTGAAACTCCACCACCTGCAGCAGAGAGGGTTGTCATACGAAGAGTTCACAATAGAGTTTTGAGTAGCCCGTGTCCAAATGTGAGCTAACAAAGCCAGAGGAGCACATTATAGTCGGATATGGGAAGCCTGAAGCCAACCATCAGAAATATTGTCCAGAAGAACCTAATTAGTCATTGGAAGATGTTCATACATTACCATTGAAGGTAGAGAGATAGCAGAGGCAAAGTAGAACCCACCTCCATTCAAACAACCACCCACAACTGCAGATATCAGCAGAAGCACACATCAGAAAGGTGCGAAGACAGGTCAGAGTGATGTTAGAGCTGATCAGAATTAGAAGAAGCTTGAGAAAAGTAACATACCTAGCACTGTTCCAGCAAGAAAGTGCTTCAGATGTCATGGACGTGGACATCTCGCCTTTGGTTGCCCTACTATCAGAGTTATTTTCTTTATTGAGCAGGGTGCAATGAAGGAAGTTAATAAGGAAAAGGTAGAAGTAGAGTAGGGTGAGGAATATCAACTCCACGTAGATGATGGTGAGAATTTAATTGTAAGGAGGCCTCTGCAGACTAAGCTAAAGAAGGGAAACTCTTGGTTGACAACATCTTTCGCACCAATTGTATTGTTAGAGGGAAGATATGCAGTCTTATTATTGATGGAAGGAGTTGTGAATATGTGGTCTCTACTCTTATAATGAAAAGCTGAATTTAGCTACTCAACAGCACTCTCAACCCTATACTTTGACTTGATTGAAGGGGAATGAGATGCATGGATCAACAACGCTTAGTAGAGTTCTCTATTAGGGACCAACTGGAGGATCAAGTATGGTGTGATGTTGTGCCCATGGATGCCTGCCACATTCTATTAGGGAGACTGATGTAGTTTGATAAGGTGACTGAGAAAGAGATCGAGTTATCGTACGTTTAAAAGGAGACATGGTCCCACGTGACAACTTTCTGCAGTAAGCGTCTGAGGACCCAATGGCGATGACCTTACTCATTTTAGAGGGGACTAAAGAGGAGACTGAGTTACCAGAGATGATACAACTACTACTAGTAGACTTTCAGGATGTGATGACTGACAGCGTACTTGAGGGACTACTATCACTTAGAGATTGGTGCTACCTAGTAGGCCTGCTTATAGATTGAGACCAGCTGAGTATGAAGAGTTGCAACGGCACGTACAAAACCATATTATCAGAGGGTTAGTGGGGGAGAGCATCAATCCATGTGTTGTTACTGATTTGATAGTGCCTAAAAATGATGGTTCGTGGATGATCAGTATTGATAATGGAGCTATCACAAAGATCGCCATCATGTATAGATATTTTATACCTCGCATGGATGATTTACTGGATCAAATGCATCGAACTTTCATCTTTTCCAAGAATGAACTATGCAGTGGGTATAACTAGATCAAGATGAGGCCACAAAATGAATGAAAGACTGCCTTCAAGACCAGAGATGGGTTATATGAGTGGACAACCATACCATTTGGACTGTCCAACGCACCTAGTACTTTCAATATGCTGAAGAATCCGGTCTTAAGGCTTATATTAAAATTTCATAGTAGTGCACTTTGATGGCATCGTAGTCTACAGCGGATCTGAGGAAAAGCACTTGCAACATCTAAAGATGGTCTTTGAGGTTGGAGAAGCTATATGCCCACTCAAAAAAGTGTCACTTCAAGATCACGGTTTTATTTTTTGGATTACAATGTATTTGGTGCAGGCATTCAAATAAACTCTATGAATATAAAGGTTATTGTGAGTTGGACACTCTCACATAAGCTTTAAGAACTGAGGAAATTTTTAAGGTTGGTATACTTTCTTTTTAGATTTATCAAGAATTCCAGCACTATTATAGCTCCCTGACGGAGCTCTTGAAAGGAGGGAAATTTCAATGGACAGAGGCAGCTCAGTCTAGCTTTGACATCATGAAGAAGGTGACTCAGGTCCCACTATCAAATTTCAGACAGCTGTCCGAAGTGAAATGTCACGCTTCTAATGTGGGTATTGAAGCAGTTATAGGCCAGAGAGGCCGACCCATAACATTCTTCAATGAGAAGTTGAGTGACTCCAAGAGGAAGTATTCAACATATGATAAGAAGCTATATTTTATACTAAGAGACCTTAGTCATTGAAGTCACTACTTGTTGACTTGTGAGTTTTCCTTATTCATAGATAATGAGGATCTAAACTGACCAAACAAGCTGAAAGGCAGACATACTTCTTGGGTTCAGTTATGTTCATTTCAGTTTGTGCTCAAGCACAAGACAATGAGTCAGAATTGAGTAGTAGATGCGCTGAGCCATAGCCACTTACTGATCATCTCTATGCAAGCTAGAGTTGTGGGATTTGAGGTGATGAAAAAATTGCACGAGGCAGATGAGAAAATCAATGATATTTAGGATTAGTATCAAGAGAGACCTACAGGACAGTACCACAGATCTGATGGCGACCTATTTAATCATAAAAAGTTGTGTGTTCCCTAATGTTCATTAAGAGAGTGCAAACAGGACAGTCACCGTGGGAGATTAGCAAGACATTTGGCGGAGATGAGACCCTCACACTTCTAAGGGAATATTTTTTTTGGCCCAAACTGATGATGGATGTAGAGAGATATATCAGGCAATGTACATTGTCGCTGGCAAAAATTAGAGGACAGAATACAGTGTTATGCACACCGCTACCAGTACCAGAGACTCCATCATTATATGTCACTAGATTTCATTGTGTGCCTTCTTGGAACACAGCGGAATAAGGATTCAGCGATGGCGGTGGTTAACAGGTTTTCGAAGATGGCTCATTTTGTACATTGACAAATGATACTTGATGCATTACATATGGTTCATTTGTATTTCAAGAAAAAAATTAGACTACATGGAATACCTAGGACCATTAATTCTTATAGAAATTTCAAGTTCTTGAGCCACCATTGGAGAGCTTTATGAGATAAGCTTAGTACTAAACTTCAGTTCAGCTCAGCAGCTCACCCACAAGCAGATAGCAGGACAGAGGTGGCGAACAAAAGTTTGGGGAATCTTCTGAGGTGCTTTATATGGAAGAACATTAAATAATGGTATCTGATTCATGCAAAGCTGAATTTGCTTACAATAAGTCTGTGAGTCACACTACTTTTAAGATTATGTAAAGGCGCAACCCACTCACCCCACTTGAGTTGGTATCACTTTTTACTAACACAAATGTTAATGTGGATGTTAAGCCTAGAGCGCAAAAGATCCACAGACTACATGAGAAAGTAGACAGAGAGATCACCAAGTAGAACCATACGTACCAGATTCAAACTACAAAAATCAGGAAGAATGTGAATTTCAAAAGGGAGATCTTAGTGTCGATCAGTTTGAAGAAAGATAGGTTTCCTGTGAGACCTTTTGGAAAACTCATACACAGAGCAGATGGATCTTTCAAAATCCTCAAGAAATTAAATGAAAATGCCTATAGGATTGACTTACCAGGTGAGTACAATATTTTTGCTACCCTCTACATGACCGACTTCATAATATAAGGAGACTAACACGGATGTTTGTACATGTACTGATTCGATCTATGTTTCTCGAGGGTCAACCCACACTCTAGATATTTGGGAGTGTCATCCAATTAGAGTGGGGCCCATTCATACTTATTTAAGACTATATATTTCCTTTTGTTGGTGTTTAGAATTAGTCTTTTTCTATGATTTCCTTATTCCTCTGCAAGCTTAATCATAGGGTTTTAAGTGGTGCTCCGTCTGTATCTTTGTCTCCATGTGATGATTATCCTTCCTTTCCCACATCGCTCCCACATACCCTCCCCTTCCAACTTGCAACCGCTACCTAGAACTGCACTTGCTGCATCTATATTTCTATCTGGACACCTGAAAATAGTCATCTCGTCTCTTGCTTGCCAACCGCAATTCTCCACCACCCCAGAGATCCAAACCCTAACCCAATATCCAACCCTAGTTCTAGTTTTGTGTAGTTGATTTATTATAATTTCAAATTTTCTTGTAATTTGTTGTAATTCCAGATTTTTTATTCGGTAATAATATTTATGTTCCCTTGGGTGTTTGTTAAATTCCGATATCATTCAGCTCTATCTTGCTTAGCATGAATTTTATTGACTTTTTTACCACCAAATATTTGAAGAAAAAACGCATTGTTATTCTAATTGAATTAGTTAAAAACTTCACTTTATTTCTCTAAGATAGAAATACAACCAATTCGTCAATTGAGTGAGCCTTCTATTTGGATAAAAGGGGGTATGAAAGCTTGTATGAAAGCTTGAAAATCATGAGGGTGATAGACCAAAACAAAAAGATGTTGGACTATAGTGCGATCACTTACAAAAACTAAATATACCAATGACAAGTCCAAGAAAATATGTGAAAAACCCATAGCTACAAATCAAGGACAACACAAAATTATGAAATGCATGGCAATACAATAACCATTGAGACACTAACATCATCAAATTAGACTTCATTAGCAATGAAATTTGATTTCCTTGTCTTAAAAAGCAAAAGAGACTAGAATTTGCCATTAGCTCAACTTAACGACTCTTTGAAGGTTCACAATGTTACATATAGAAAAAAAAGGTCCTAAATTGTCGACCAGTAGCACTCAATCATATAAATGGCAATTTTATGATTTTCCTCAAGTACAAACCATGCTCTAGAATACTCATTATTCAAATTGCAAATGGATCCCTTTTTATGATTGCTTGCAGTGGACCTACAATAATTTTAAAAATAATTGTCCTTAAATCTTTTTTTACAAATAAAATTAATTACGTTACAAACATTAATCTAAAAATATATAAATTTTAGATATCGGATACGAGAAAGAAGATCGGCAGTATTAGGATAATTGATGATCCTTAGAATAGAACCTAACTAGCAATCATAAAAAAGCCATCTATAGTTTCATCTTCTAGCATGAATAATGAGAATGACATCATATTATATCACTATCTCTTAGGTCATCCGAATACTTGTATCTAAAAGGATTATTTCCTAAATTATGCAAAAAAAAATTATGGATTCTATCAATGTGAAATCTGACAAATAATTAACTACACTCACAGCTCTTTCCCTAATCACCCATACAGACAAGTCGGTATTTTCATAATCAATAGTGTTGTATGATTACCATCATGGGTTAATAATAACATCAACTCAAAATGAATTGTTACATTCACCAATGATCACTCTAAATCACATGACTATTCGTTATGAAAAATCAATATGAAGTTAGCCCACAGGTCAAAACTTTTGATAAAATGTTAAATAAAGAGTTAAAAACTTAAAAGGAATCCTGAATTTATGTGCTAGATAAGGGCTTAAGATGGATTCATGAGCTTAACATGAAAAAGCAAATGCCATGAACTACTCATTCCTCTAAGGGGCGAAGTTAGAAAGTTTAGGAGCTATTTTTACTTTTAGATTTTTTGTAATTAGTAGTTTCAAATTATTTTTAGGTAGTTTAGTGCATAAATACCCATTAGGAGAATGAACAAAACAAGCCTTCTAACCACTTATTTTTCTCTATACGATGCAAAATCAATTCCAAACTAAGATCCAAATACACATGACTAATAATGTGCACGAGCATTATTACTACACCCTTATGTCCAAATTTTTAGATCAAAGGAATATCCATTTGTGCATGTGTCGACATTCCGTAACAAAATGTAGTTGCTCGAGAAAAAATTAGAGATTGGTGGAAGTAGCTCCATCAATCAAGCCTGACTCGCAGTCAAAAACATTTCTTGGGGCAAGTTGTGAAATTGTAGCATTTCTTAACAATAGTATACCCACTCGAATACCAAATTTTTGAACTTCTAAAACTAGCCTCAAACCTACCCCACATGAGCAAATCATATCATCCATTCCAATTAGAATCCTCAAATGCACCTCCTTTGTCAACATACATCATCAACATCAAAGCTAACTTGAACTTATTTCAAACAAATACATTTTCCTTAGATACTCACCAAACAAAAAGAGATAAGTTGTGAAAATTGCAGCATTTCTAAATAAAAGTATGCCCACTCGAATACTAAATTTTCAAATTTCCTAAAAGTAACCTCCAAACCTACCCACAAGAGAAAATCATCTCATCCATTTCAATTAAAATCCTCAAATGCACCTCATTCTTCCATAGCATCATCAACATCACAACAAACTTGAACATATTTCAAACAAATATGTTTTCCTTAGATACTCACCAAACAAAAGGAGTTAAAAGTGTCAGTCACCATCCCCCAAAATGAAATGCATCACAATAGATGTCACCTTCATGTTACAAAACCAAACTCGCTACTAACCAAACTATCATGAACTTTTAGATTGTGATGCATTCTCAGCTATACAAAAATAATAATAATAAATAAATAAATAAATAAACAACAGAGAAAAAGAATTCATTTCTTGCTTAAAGCACGGAAAAAAAAAAACAAGTGCACCAAAATGGTTTTTGATTCCCACCTTTTTGTTGGACCTTATCTTTTGGTTTTATGCTTAGGCTTACCATTCATGTAACAAACTGTAAATTTTATGCTCTGTTCCCATTTGTTAGGTTATTGCCTAGACTTTTGTGTATTTTATCTATTTTGTATTAATTGGGATACGCCCTTAAATTTACTTAACAAAGAAGAAAGCTAACAAAATTAATTAGAAATCAAAAAGTCACATTAGCGTGACAGAAAAAATAGATGCCATTGATAATCATAATATACATCATTAATCCCGCCAATACCACAATCAAACAATGAATCAAGTGAAGATGACGGAAAATAAAATTAAAAAAAAAAGACAAGATTACAGAAAAGATCAAAGAAAAACGACAGGGATATGTTGCATGCTATTAATTGAAAATGTGACAAATAATTATCAACAGCTGTAGCATGTCTCCCTTTAGGATGAAAAAAATTTGATCAAGCAACAGTGACATGTAACGCTATTTGATGAAAAACAATCTCATGAAGGAAGAAGAAAGTACAAATTTTAGCTGCTAAAACTTAAAAATAAATATAACGATTGTGATGAACTAAGTTAAGACTAAATCCACCACTTAATCTTAGACCATATAATATGCACTCTACAAGAAATCCACCACTTAATCTTAGACCCTATAATATGCACTGACCAGTTGAGCATATATGCTACTAGCATTGTAAATATACCCTTCCCTTTCTCCTTTCCAGTAGTAACCAAAGAAATTTTGTAAAAGGAACATATAGGATGCTATCAAAGATATCACCGAGCACATACACAACTTCAATTAAGGCTTCACAAATTATATTCAAGATCATTAAGAGTATGGGTGAAGAATTTTGTAAGGGAAACTAAAAAGGAGACCAAAAATATCACATAGTTTCATGCATGATTGTGACTCCTAAAATAACAAACAAAAAATAAAAAAACTTACGTCTAGAAGATTAGGTAAATTGAACTCCTCGAGGATATCTTCGGGTATGGGATCAATGTCTCTGGACAACATCTTCAAAGCCCTGAAAATGAAGACAAAATATCACCAAAAGTTCAAGACTTAATAATAACATTGTAGAAAAAGTATTTATCGAAATAAATTTGAAGTTTTAGATGAAATATCCTAACAAGCACAACGTTGAAATGCTCTAATTGTTCAAATCAGTGAAATGGACAGGATAGACATTAAGAGAGGAACACCTTAAGCTAGCCCTTCCCAAAAAGATGAAAAGATTTAATAATATAAGAAATCCGTCATGTTTGATCTAGAGTTTGTTGATAAATAAAAAAATAAAAGGGGATGCTTAAATTCATGAGAGCGCGCAATCAAATATGCAGTTCAAAACGCCTAATTTAGACAAGTTTTTTGCTCCTTCAGACGAAAACAAAAAAAAATGAAGAATTTGACAGGATGATTTGCTAAGCATCTCAAAATAACAAAGAAAGTCGGAACATGAATATCATGCATTTGATTTAAAAATTACACCTTAATAAAAAAATCAAATTGTAACAAATTTAGCGAGAGTGAATTACATGTGTAAGCAATCAACTAAAAATTATATAATAAAAAAAGATAAAAAATTATTAAATAGTAACACCAAGCATTATGCTTGAAAAAGGAGATAACTTGCTCAAGAAGTCTGCAATCTACAGTTGCACTAAAAAGAAACAACAACAAAAACAACAAAGCCTTACTCCCACTAAGTGGGGTCGGCTACATGAATCCTTTTTCTCCATTGCGTCCTATGTAGTGTCATATTTTCATTTAATTCAAATAAATTAATATCACATTTTACACACTAAGCCCAAGTCATCCTAGGTCTACCTCTACCTTTCTTAACAAAAGACAAATCTGAAACATCTACTCTCCTAATCGGATCATCAGGTGTTCGACGTTTAATGTGATCAAACCATCTAAGGCGACTCTCTCTAATTTTATCCGTCACTTGAGCTATACCAACCCTATGACGGATATATTCATTTCGTATTTTATCTCTAAGTGTAAAGCCACCCATGCACCTAATCATTCTCATCTCGGCAACACTTAAATTAGTATTATGCTTCTCTTTTAAAGACCAACATTCAGCACCGTAGAACATTGCAGGTCTCACAACCATTTTATAAAAGATTCCTTTAAATCTAAGGGATATTTTTCTATCACACAATAAGCCCGATGCATTCCTCCACTTCAACCAACCAACTTGAATTCTACTATTAACATCCCCATCTATATCACCATCGCTTTGAACAAAAGACCCGAGATATCTAAATCGTTCACATTTTTTAATAATTTGATCACCCAACGTTACACTTCTGTCACTAGAGCTACTATTACTAAAATTACATTCCATGTATTCAGTTTTAGTCCTACTCAAATGAAGACCTTTAGACTCTAACCTAGACCTCCATAATTCAAGTTTTTCCTGAGCTTTTTCTCTCGTCTTATCCACTAGAAGGATATCATCAGCAAAAAGCACACACCAAGGTACATCCTCTTGTAAATCTCCAAAAATACCATCCATACTTAAAGTAAAAAGATATGGGCTTAAAGCCGATCCCTGATGTAATCCAACCGAAATAGGAAAATATTTGGTCAATCCTTCTTCAGTTCGAACAGAAGTAACAACTCCAGTATACATAACTTTAATGACTTGAATATAAGTCATATCAACACCCTTCTTCCCAAGAACTCTCCAAAGGATATTTCTTGGAACCTTATCGTAATATTTTTCTAAATCAATAAAAATCAAATGTAGATCCTCTTTATTATCTCTGTACTTCTCCATCAAACCTCTCAATAAATATATAGCTTCCATAGTAGACCTGCCCAGCAAGAATCCAAATTGATTATGAAATCTTGGTAATACATCTTAACCTATGTTCAATTACTATCTCCCATAATTCTGAAGTATGACACATCAATTTAATTCCTTTATAATTTGTACACTCTTGTCATCCCCTTTATTCATAAAAATGGGGATCAAAATACTCTTCCACGACTCCTGAGACATTTTTAGTTTTTAAATTAATATTAAAATGTTTAGTAAGCCAAGAAACTCTCAAATCTCCTAAATATTTCCACACTTCAATTGGGATATCATCAGGTCATACAGACTTTCCACCCTTGGTTTTCTTCAAAGCCTCCTCAACTTCTTTTTTACTAATCCAACTATAAAATGTAATGTTTTATTATTATTAAATATATTAATATCAATAAGGTTGATCGTATTTCAAAAACTTCATTAAAAAGTTAATCAAAATAACTCACCCAACAATGTTAAATATTTTTTTCTAAGAAAAGCACTTTTCGATTTCCATCTTTAAGACACTTTACTTGAGTTAAAGCTTTACTTTTTTTATTTGTTTAGCTAGTTCATATATATATATATATATATATATATATATATATATATATATATATATATATATATATATATATATATATCATCCTTAATATCTAATCCATTATAAAGATCACCCAATATGTCGTTTTATATTTTTCTCACTTCTCTAAGTTTTTACATTTAAACCAATTTTATAACATAACCTTTTATATTTTATCTTTTCTTACACATTATTATTCCACCACCAACTATTTTTATTTATAGAAACTTTTTCTTTTGATTCTCCAAGTATATTTATGTCACTTGTTTAATAATATTTGTAACTTTTTTCTCACATAACATTTACTTCTTCATGAACATGCCAAATTTTGAAATCTTAAATTTTACTCATAAAAATAATTTTATTTGTCTTTTAGATACCCTCGCCTAGTTCTGCGATGATGAATCATAATATTCTTTATTTTACAATTCTTCATCTTAAAATCTAAAACTAAGAAAAAATACATTCAAACAAAAATGTATTGGACAAAAATAAGAAGAAAGTAAAATATTTTGTACATGCCACAAACTCATCTACTCATAACCGTAAAGCCTATGTGAAAGTAAAAATTAAAAACAAGAACATAAACCAAAATGCTTATCACAAGGCTAAAAAAACTACAAACATTTAAAAGTCAAGATGTCATAACAAAAGCCAGATGCATCCACAAAAACCCCAATTATAAATAAGAAAGATCGAATCCTAGGACCAAAACATTTCTTCTTCAAAGGTACCCCCTTATCATTGACAACCTTGAGAAATGGAAGAAAATTCTAATAAGCTTTATTAAAGCTACCCTACACTACGACTCTACCCTTAATGAGGCGCAGCGTAGTGTATGTAAAGTTACAAGTATGTGAAGTAAACTTTACTACAACTACTCTATGTTGCTCCTCTACTCTCAGTGAGGGTTTTGGTTGTCCTTTCACTTCTCCCACACCAACTGACTAGCTTAAAACTATCTACCTATCGTGTATGTTTAGACTGCCTCACGATTGTTTGCATACTGTGCAGGGGGCTTTTTGTTTGTGCACTAATGTCTCATACTTAGTGGTATCTAGATCCTCCCTTGGCTCTCACTCTGTCTAGCTAAGGACGCGGTGTTGCCTTATCGAGTTGTATTCTTGTCTTCCAAGGAATTTTTTTCTCTTCCACTTACCTTTGACGCCACATTATATCACTTCCTTCATCTTCAGATGGCTCTAAGCCTATTATTCTGGCTTTTGGTTTACATCCTTCCCTTCCTTCACTATCGAATTCTCAATAAATCGTGCCTATTCTCTTTATATTTTAATTGAATATTAATGAGAAATCTATAAAAGTAAGAGTAAAGCAACTAACAAGAGCTATCAAAGAGAAGGAAAAGTAAACAAACAAGATGCAGATGAAATAAAATACCGAGATATTAAAGGGCTATTTAATTTGCTGAAAAATTAATGCAGTATAAAACAAATATAGTGTTGAAATAATGTATTGTATTTGGAATATTTTTGAACTGTTTGGTTCAGCATAAAAGAAGTGTGTGGTTTCATATTTATATTTGGTTCAAAGTAAAATAAAAAAAGTATAACATTCAAGGTCAAAAACGGATAAAAGAGGGCCAACAGTTGGGAGTGGAGTGGCAGGTGGCAGCGGTGGCAGAGAATAGTGGCGAGCGGTGATTGCCAACAATGGGCCGTAGAAAGCGTTGGCAGATGCATCTAGTGACAGAGGTGGATGACTGCAGTTGGTGTCACTAGTCACTATCAGTTGAAATACCAATAATTTTAAAGTCAATTTTCTTTCGGATAAATAAGTGGTTGAATGGTCAGCATTAGTTTAGTGACTGCAATATCGATTGAATTATTCACTCAATTAAATGAATTGGTTGAAAATCAACAGATGTTTGCAGTCAACTGATAATATTTATCGGCAGAATGTTCAGTCAATAATCGACCAAAAACCTTAATTTATCAATCCTATTCCTCCCTAGCCTTCGTTCTCCCCCGAGTACTCGCTCTCGCACGAGTTTCGCTCAGCGACTGATTGGAATCACGACAGCGACTCGACAGTGGCAATCGATAATTACAAGTGAGAAACTTAATGACTCATTAATTTCCTGCTTGAAAGGATTTAGTTTCGGTTGTCTTTAATTTGTCGTAAAATCAATTAGAGGAGAAATGTGTATGCTAGTTGTGTTGATTTACAGGGCTATGGATGAGTGCAAGGCTAACCTTGGAATAAACTGAAGGAGGGTCGGGAGCTTAAACGACAATGGGCTTGATTTGGACTAGGAACTGAGTTGGGTGGCTTTAGGGTATACATTGAGTAGTATTTGACTTTAATATGGTGATTATATGTACAAGATCTTAGCAAGAATAAAAGGTTGTTAGGACAGCTAGTTGGGTCAGGTTTGGGGCAGTTACTTTGTTCGCTAATGGTTGAATTATGGTTAGGATAATGCTTGGATTGAAAGTGTCACTTGGGATTTGAATTTTAGAAGGGTCATTAGTGTTTGGATTTTAGAAGGGAATTATGGTTTTTTGAATTTTAGAAACATGGGTGTTTGGAGACTGATGGTTGAAATAATTTCTAGTTTTAGTGGGGTTAAAGGCTCGATCATGGAGTTGATTTGGGGTCGAATTTTGTTGGATTAAAAGTTGATTTGAGTTGGTTATATGTAGTATTGGGTTAAGTATGAAAACTGATCATATGTATGATTGGAACTTCAGTTTGAAAATGTTTTCATTTGCGTTTAATTTATATGAGACTGAAATTGGATTTGAGTTAAATTTGGGTGAGGTTAAAACTGATTTGGATTGGGCTTTAGGCAAATTTGAACTTAATTTATAAAATACTTTGAATATGGTTTGGAGGAGATTTAGTTTAGAATTTAGGCAGAATTTGAATTTGGATTAGTATTGGATTGAGTGCACATTGCTGGTAGCATTGAACAATGAGGTTTCTTTTATTTTCATTTATGTTTAATTTCGGTATGATTTATATTTATTTTGTATTTTATTTTGGTTGAGTTAAATTCAATTATTAAGTCAAACTATATTTAAGTATAGTTTAATATTAGTAATGTCTGTGTATTTAGTTGGGTTTAATTTAGGTTTGATCTTAGCTTGAATTATTTTAATGTTTAAATTATATTATGTTATGTTAGATTTAGGTTAAACTTAGGATTAAATTTGACTTTAATTTGCTTGTTTCGATTTAATTTAGTTTCATGTTTAACTAGCTATGAATTTAAGTTTAATTTTAAATTTAAGTCATGTCATGTAAGCCTCCACATGGTTGTGGGAATTAGGGGTTTAAACAAGTGGAGTTGAGCTCGAGCCACCCTCGGCTCAAGCTCGTACTTAATTAATTAATACTAGTCCAAGGATGCTTGTGAGTCGGCTTGTTTATTATGAGAAAACAAAAAATATTAATTCAAGCTAGTGTTCTAATAAAATAAATAACAAATAGACAAGCCAGAACCACGAGCAAAGGAGTCGACCATGATCACAAGTTGGTTTAGCTCATTTAAACCTAAACTTCAATTATTTCATACATGTTAAATTAACTAGTTATGTATGAAAATGTGTATGTCATTTTTTAAACGTTAAGATGTAAATATTTTTCAAGTGGTACGAAAAGGATAGGTTTTGCTTATGAAATTAACTCTCTAAGATGACAATTTAAACCGTTACATACATACTTATGTATGAAAATGTCTATATAATTGATGTGTTAAATGATTTTGTCCTCAAATCTATAGGATGTTAATAGATATTCTAAATTTAAGATCATGGGCGGATAGATTGCATCGATAAAGAGAAAGACACAGAAAAGTTTTTGAATGGAGTTGAGTGTTTTATGCAAGCGACATCACAGCTTCCTACTTACCTTTCAGATGATAAGTTTCGATGTCTATGTGCGAAACACGAAAATCAATCTTTTCTACCACTAGATAAAGTCAAGCTGAATTTGTATCATAAGGAATTTCAACCTAAATACCAGTACTAGACTTCACAGATAGAGTATGAACAGCAAATTGAATATGATGTTATCATATTTAAAAAATAATCTTCAATTTATGAACCACAAATAGCAATATCCAAGTTGTATTAAATACAATTATTTTTGTTCAATTACGATTGGTTCAATCATATTTCTAATTGAGGAATTAAAACACAAATTATATGACATTACTTAAGTTAAAATAAATAAATATGTCAAATTGGATCTATTTGTTCTAACAAGTCAAACAGTTAGGTGTGTTACCTTAGATATCTTGGTAGAACAAAAGATAAAATTAATTGAGCAATAATCATCAAAACTAAATATAATGTAACTATTGAGATCTAAAATATTAATGAATTAGCGCATCGTTTTATTCCATGTGATTATGTAGAGCAAAGGATTACCCAAGAAGATATTATTGGTGCATATCAAAAAGTTAATCGTGTTGTGAATGAGTCCAATGATAATATAAAAATAAATTTCAAGTTCAATCCTACTCACTCGTCTGATAAATCAAAATAAGATAGGTACGTAATTTTAATTTTAATTTTTTCTAGTTTTACTTATTATAGTTTTAAATTTTATTTTTTACAGTTTGTTCTGATGTTTCATGTATTTATTTCAGTTGTTTCCTGCTTTTATTTCGATTGCATTTATTTATTTTTTTTCATGTTTTTACTGCTTTTATTTTAGTTATTTCAAGTTTTTCTTTCAATTATTATCTGCTTATAATTAATTTGAGTGATTTAATTAATTTTATTACCGATGACTGTGATAACTATGGTCTTCTAAGAGAAATTATCTCGAGCTTCTAGAGGAAGAAGCAGGCGATTTTATGGCCCACCATATAGACGAGTGCGATTATGAGAGTGACTACTTCGATTGCCACATCGGTGTCTGTCAAACACATTACTCTATCTCTGGTTACACGGGCATTCCACACCGCTACAACTCCCACCACTGTCACCACTGCCCTCCTTCGAGGCAAAAACCTGCAATAGTGGACTTCTCATGATGGTTGCACATCAAAAACGAATCGAGATACAAAATAATTTCAACTATAAAAATTGAAATTATTTCCTATACATTATGCAACAAATATTCTTTTGTAGGTTTCATTCATCGAAGAAATCCATTCACGGGATCGCAGAGATCATCAAAAGTGGTTGCAATGTTCCTTATCTACAGTGGAAGAAGACCTCGATCGAGATTTGAGACATGTGGTTCATAGAGTTCGAGGTAAATTAAATAATTTTGAATTATAATTATAATCTTAAGCTATATTTTTATAATAATAAACATTGTTTGATAATTGTGCAGGACTTCTGTTGAAAGGCCCAAATCATCAACAAACCCAGAGGAACTCTAAGATCCGATGGCAGATGCGGTTATGAGATATGCTCACTAATATCCGCAAGGATCAGAGCCCATCTAGATATGGGAGGTGTCCAGGTCAAGTTGTGTAGAGCCTGAGCTTCTACTAAGTATCATAGGTAGAAGCCGACGACATGGCGGAAAAGTGTCTCGAACTTTATGGGCATATGTACCTCACAAATCCAAAGCTCGATCCCCCCTACCGAGTATATGATATGAACAATAAAGATTTATTCAATCCATTAAATTGATTTCTATTATTAATTTTTTCCTAATCTTTTTATACGTTAACAAAGGCAAACGCTTCAACAAGAGCTAATGGTCATTGAGTTGCACGCATGACTGGACTAACGGTGGGTCGACAACAAGCTTGACCTGTACACATAAGTTGAAGAGTTTTACTTTTTTTTATTTGTGAAAAATTTTTATAATCCTATTTGGATGTTAAGTACTCATTACAGTCTTTTATAAGATAAATACGTAAGCCTAAAGAATGGCCAGAATCAAAGGCCAAAAGTAGTTGGTAGCTCGAGTGGTCAAACGAGCTCATATCCACTTATTTATCCACCAGTAATCAATGAATTTCCTATAGTGGGCGACTGACGGCTGAGGCGACACCTCCACAGTGGTGATTAGCTAGCAAAGGAGAACAGCAAAAACAGTCAGTGGCAACAAATGATTGCAAGAGGACGGCGACAAGTAGCTGACAACTGCAATCAATTGCAAACGGCGGTGAGCAGCAAGTAAATAAGGGTGGCTGTCAGGTGGACCGAGAAAATAGGCAGCGACAGGAGGCCAACGGCGAACATCTATATATATATATATATATATATATATATATATATATATATATATATATATATATATATATATTAGTTGAGTTGAAGCATAACAAAATATTTTCAATTAACTGTAAAGCTTATAAAAAATATCAAAGGTCATTAATCTAATTGTTTGTTGTCTCCTAATACATGGGCTCCCTAAAACTTATAGTAAATATTAACATTTGCTAGTCAATACATCTAACTTTATTTCAAAAATAGCCTCCAAATGCAAAAGTGGATACCTGTTGGAAACAGTGAGAGGATTAAGAAAAGCATAAATAACAGCAAGATCACAAGAAAAATAAGAAAATCAAACTTAAGAGTAAGTGTACAATTAAAACAGATGTCGACAAAGATGATCATTTGAATAAGAAATCGGGCTACCTTGATATTGTATCCTTCAGAAAGCTTGGTTTCAGCCCTGTTTTGGACGGGTAGAGTGGATATGGGCGTTTGTCTACCTGTAAATTTTGTTCCTCCTCCTCCTTGAGCACGTCAATGTTATACTCTCGCATTTCAAAATGACCTTGAGAACGCATTTTTTTGACCTGAAAAACATGCAATGTGAAGAAGTAAATTTTTATAAAACACAACTAAATAAATATAACACATACTAAATGCACAATTTGCAGCATAATAATATAACATACCGAAGATGTTTCTAAAACAAATTTTCATGTGAAATTAAGATTACAAAAGGTATTTGCTTTCTATCATAGGGCCTATCATAGATACAAGCAGCCATGGATAAGATTTGAGCAGGGTAAATCGATTCATCTATTATGTAGCCTACCCAGAATCAACCCAATCAAAAGAAGAGGATTTAGAGTCAGATCCAACGGGCTATGTTAAAAGCCACGTTTGAGTGGCCCACCCAAGTAAGGGAAAACATCTCTGCCAAAATTCGGATCAATTGCACATAGGCAACAAAAGAACAAGGCCCAGTATACAGATGCAAAGAAAGATCAGAATAAAGAAGAGGGGAAAAGGTAGGAGGATAGAAGGTAATAAAAGAACATGCATTGAAGTCGAGAAGAAAAAGGGGTACTACAGTAGGATAAGATGACACTAGGGATGCTAGAATTATGGGATTAAAATTTTTTACATGCCTGCCGTGTGATTCTTAGGTATTTACATCTACACAACTCAAACTTTATGTATATGCATGCATACCATCATATTCTTATCTATTCAAATGCCTTATGCCTAAACTTTGGTTATTTACATGCAAATATTTTTTTTTTCTGTTTACGCCTACAAGCTAGCTCGACCCATTAAGTGAGCGAACTTGGCTATGAAATTCTAAATAAAAATTAGCCTGAAGCTCGGCTCGAGCCCGCTTTGGCTGGTCAAAAGCCCAAATAAGCCCAACCCTCCCAATGCCCTACTTTAATGTATGTATGTGTGTGGTACACACACACACACATATACACACACACACACACACACACACACATATATATATATATATATATATATATATATATATATATATATATATATATATAGACAAACACACACATACATATATATACATATGTATACCTATATATGTATCTATACACATACGTATATAGATACATATATAGGTAAACACATATGTATATATATGTATGCGTGTGTGTGTCTCTATATATATATATATATATATATGTATCATGATTGGTTCCCTAACCGCCAGGGCGGATCAGACGGCTCACACTTCGGAGGATCAATGTAAGTGTATACCTCCGGAGTGCGAAGACGGGAGTACTTTGCTTCTCGAATCTTATAGATGACACATCGGTCTCTCCCGCGAATGTGAATCACTCCGCAGCTTCGATTATCGAATGCGCTCAAGAACCCATGGAAGAGGAAGGCCTGGCGACCTCGTCCACTCGAAAAAGTTTTAGTTTGCTTAGTTTTAATTTAGTCCTATCTTTCGTATTTTTATTTAAGTTGCTTTTTTGTTTCTTTGAGTTGGGCTCCACCATGGGGCCCTCTCATTCTCTTTCTACTTGTTTTGTAACTCCCCTCTTTTTATCTTAATGAAAATGGCCCTATGGCTTTTTGGAAAAAAAAAAAAATGTATCATGATTCTGTTGCAGGACATGGTAATTGCAACCTCATTAAAAGAGTAGAGAAAAAGGCGGGCAAACCAGCGTTATTCTTCACTAATGTTGAAATCTCTTCTCTTGCTGAAAAACACAAAGTTACACTAGTTGGCAAGTTCCAATTAGGTCGCCCGAAGATGGAGATTATCTGGAAGGTCTTCGTAGACTTCAAGCTGGTTGGGGATTGGCAGGTAGGCAATCTCGACGGAAGACATGTGCTGATTCAGTTGTGCATGTAAGAAGACTACACGAGGATTTTCTCGAAGAAATTCATTACAATTGAGGGCAAACTGATGAAGTTGCTCAAATGGACTCCTGATTTTGTTCTCAGTCAGGAACCCCCTTTGTGCCTATTTGGTTCTCATTACCTGAACTCAAGCTTCAATTTTTTGACTATCCTACTATATATGCAATTGGGAATTTCTTTGGAAAATACATGCAGGTAGACACACCTACAGTTCATTGCTCAAGGCCTTCCACTGTAAGGATGTTGATTGAAAGGGATATTACACTACCAGATGTAGACGAAATCTGGCTTGATTCTGCTCACAATGGTTATTGGCAAAAAATCATTATGGAGGAAAAACCCCACTATTGCAAGCATTGTAAGATATTTGGCTACCCACAAGAGAAATGTTTCAGATTGCACCCACAATTGAGAACTTCTAGTCAAAAGCAGGACACATTGACTCCACCAGAGGAGGGACTCTCCACAAGACCGGTATTGGTACTTGAGGTAATTCAGGAACTCCCCACTGCTCTGGACACATTGGCTCCACCTGAGGAAAGACTCACCATAGGACCGGAGGTGGTATCTAAAGCAATTGCCCCTAATTCTGACATTAGGGTAAGAGATAAGGTTTGGAATGCAAATTAGGACAGTCCTGCAGCTCCTCTTCAGAAAGCATTAAGTGCAGAAGTGACAATACATACTAAACCTCCCGCTGTTGCAACGATTGTCTTTCCTTCTACTAAGGTTCTACCATCTCATCAGACCAAGGATCGCATGAGCCACTCTTCAGGTGAAGAATGGCAGGTTTACACTTCTCCGCAGAAGAAGCCTGGAGGCACACTCCAGCTTGAAAACTTAATGGATGACACTGTGGTTACTTCTGGCAAGGGCACAACAAAGGCCCGTCCCTAGGTTTTTCTTTTATTTTATTTGTTTTAGAATTTCTTTGAGTTTGTTTCCCTTTATGTTGGGGTTTTATTTCTGCTGCTATCTTATGATTAAGGTGTCTCTTGTGGGGTCTCTCATACACCCTTGATGTATCCTTTTTTATTTTCAATAAATTTAGCCATTTGGGCTTTTCCAAATATATATATAAAAAGGACAAGGTCTCATTCACGTTCCCGCAGAGATTCCATGATGCATTCGCGCAAGGCATTGAAACCGAGTTTCTCAAAAAAACATCCCGTAAAGACGGCAAACCTGCAATCTTTCTTACTGAGGAAGAGATCTCCATCTTAGCTGCACCCTGCCGGTTATTTCTAATAGATAAATTCCTCTACGGTAACCCTAAACTCGAACTAATCCGTAAGGAATTTGAGCAAATGAAGCTGAATGAAAGTTGGAAGATTGGAAGACTGGATGGTCGGCACGTTCCCATCCAATTGACGGATGATGAAGATTACACTCAAGCGTTTGCTAGAAGAACACTTCTCATAGACAATCGGGTGATGAAGGTGCTGAAATGGACGGTGGATTTTGACCATCGCACTGAACCTCCCATCATTCTTGTTTGGCTACGCTTCCCAGATTTGTAGGTTCACCTTTATGATCCAGAGTTTCTATTTACTATTGCAAAGATATATGGCACACTACTCCAGACTGATCCGCCTACAGAAAATCTAACCAGACCTTCTGAGGATAGAATATTAATAGAATGAGACATTACGTCACCATTCCCGAAAAAGGTACCTCTTTACTGCACCCACTGTCGTATGTTTTGACACTCTCAGCAGCAGTGTTACCACCTGCATTCGAATCTCAAACCTCCACGTACAAATGTTCCTGGGCCACACATTCCTGCAACGGATATACTCTCTTCATCACTACCTGTGATACCTACTGCAACGCCCACGCCGGACATGGTGCAAAAGTCTAATGATACTGATTCTGAGCAGGTTGATAAGGATCAATTGTTGGAGTGTGAGGTGGATGTACCTAGAAGACAGGATGCGGTCGCTGCCCCTTCTTCTCAGCCTTCTTCTCTTGGAGTAGCAACTACTGCGGAGGGTGCTCAGGATTCCCTCCCTGACGTGATTGAACATAAGGAAGAAGCGACCAATCACATTCTGAGGACGGAAAATCTGCATACTACTACCGAGGGCGAATCACTGTCAAACAGTAGCCTCGCTACTGCTACCACACAAACACTGGAACTCATCGCTGCAATTGTCTTTCCTCCTATGGTTCAAACCGATAAGTCTTCGGAAGAAGAATGACAAGTGTATATCTCCCGATGGAAGAAGAAGGCTGGGGATACTATCCACCTTGGAAATTTAATGGATGATATTTTGGTCTCCCGTGACAATGGAGAATTACTTCAGAATTTGATTTTACGATGCGCTACAAAATCAGTAGGCGGAGGAAGCGCTCGGCGACCTCATCCTCTTTAGTTGTTTGTTTCTCTTTTGTTCTATCTTTTGTTTCGTTCTATTTGAGCTTTATTCGTTTTTTGTTTCTTATGAGTCGAGCTCAATTTTTTGGGCCCTCTCATACTACTTGTTTTGTACCCCTTTTTATTTCAATGAAATGGGCCCTTTTTATTTCATTGAAATAAAAAGGGGTACAAAAAAAGTAGTATGAGAGGGCCCAAAAAATTGAGCTCGACTCATAAGAAACAACAAATAAAGCTCAAACAGAGCGATACAAAAGATAGAACAAAAGAGAAAACAATGAACTAGAAGGACGATGTCGCAAAGCCTTCCCTCGCACCCGGTTTGTAGCGCATCTATATATATATTTGTGTGCGCGCGCGTGTGTACGATTCTGGGGGAATTTCGGTAATATTTAAACATAAAATTCAAAAAAAGGCCCTCACCCCGCATAAGAAATTCCAATACACTTTAAAAATAGAACTTTAAAAATGTGATATGATAGAAAGACTACAGATACAACACATTTTGATTGGGCAATTAAATGCTACACTTGAATCATTGATGGCTACAATAATTTTTTACCAACCAAACTGATAAATTGATAGGTTCTTCACTGATATATCTTCTTAATGTCAAAGAACTCCTTTATTCCCAAATTTGCTACCCATGTGTCAATGTGAAAAAATTAGCCATATCAACACTAAGACCCGTTCATTTTTTAGATGGTCTTGTGTACCATATGATCAAAAAGCCTATACATACCAACTCAATAGATCTCTAAGTTTAATTTAGGTTAGAATTTAACTTAGGGACACTTTGGGGCGGTTATAGCATTTTAAAAAGGTGGTTAGAAAGCTATTGTGAAGAAATCAACTTTTTAGAAAACTGCGGTCGAAATTATAATTATAGATTTTTTATACAAAGTCAGACACAAACTTTCTTACTGAGAAGGAAATTATAAATATATTTTTCTAAAAAAAATCTGACAACAATTTTCTTACAGCGACCATAATATAATAGGTAGATTGAAAGAAAAATTATTTTCCACTACAGAAATTGCTAGAAAGCAACAAGAACCCAGTTTTTCAAATAGAGTTGTGGTGATTGTCTGAAACATAAAACAGGTACAAAGCTTTCCCAAATAGACCCTAAATCAAGTGTGCCCAGCTCTTTCATTTATAAGCAAACCTTTTACTCTTCAGTGAGCATCTTGGATACCTACTCTAGGTGATTGCAGAAGATTATCTAGTAGAATTTTTCATGAGAGAATCAGGTTGAGAATTTGATCGGTTTGGATGGATCGGTTTGCAAATTGGTCAAACCGAGCAACCGAAGTCAAACTTCCAAAAATTGAATCGGTCAAAATTTTAATAAAATCGAACTAACCAAACCAAAATTTAACTCGGTTTAAATAGTTCAATTATGAATAAACTAAAATTTAATTATTTGTTGGAGTTTAATTATGAAATAAATTATGATTTAGATATCTTACATGTACAATATCAACATAATTTCATGAATCCTTTATTTATTTTAATCTAATGTTGCATTCATAATAAACTTTAATTTTTTATTTGTTTGACATGAAATTAAAATGGAAGAATTTTACAAACATGTTGCTTTTTCCTATGAATTTACATATCTAATCCACCTAAAATTCATTTTTTTAATACAAATGCCATACTACCTATGCATGAAAAGATGTACTACACTTCTTCAATGTTAAAATATTGGTATTTTGACGTGATATGAAAACTTTGTGGCATAAATGTAAAAAATAGAGTTTAGGTGTTAGATATACGAATAGTTAGGAAATGGGTGGTATGTAAATGCCTCAAAAATATAATAAGAAATTTTAATAAAATTTTGATTTTTTGGTAAAACCAAACAAAAATTCGAAAATCGAATTTTAAGTTTTTGAAAACCAAAAACATAAATGTATTTTTAAAACTGAACCAAATCAATCAAATTGGTTGGTTCGGATCGCTTTTTCAGTTTAGATCAAATAATGCAAACTCTTGGGAGACAAGATACTAGATCATGTGTGGTGTAATGTCATGATTATGGATGCATATTATACTGGGTCGATCATAGCAGTATAACAGAGGTATGATGACCACAAGAACACTCATTAATCAATGACAGGAAACGTATTGCACTTTTTTCCCTTAAAGGACTCAATATTGACAAGTACTTAATAGGTATGGGAGCTATTGTGCTCCAAGATACATTTTTGCAGCCAATGAGAGAGGTGTTACTGAGACGGCCTTGGTGATGTTGGAGGGCAGTGAGACAAACAAGATCATACCTAAAAAAATGTAGCCTCTACAAAAGGAGTTTCATGATGTTCTAACTAGCAGCCTATCACAAGGATTAGCATCCTAAGTGAGATTCAGCATGCCATGTAGGGGTGTAAACAAGCCCAACTTAGGCGAGGTTGAAGCTTGTTCGTGTTCGGCTCCTTCGAAGTTTTAATTGTTCATGTTCAAATCATGTTCAAAATGGCTCGTTAATAGTCTATTTGTGTTCGGATTGACTCAAAATCGTTTGCACAAATCAAGCTTATGTTCGGCTTGAAATAATAATTTATTTAAATTTATAAAATCAAATATAATAACCAAATTAAAAAAATTACGTTTTATTTTAAAATTCTTTCACAGTAATGTGTCAGAATATGGCGTGAAATAATTTTTTCTAAACATTGCTATGCAATGTTTATAGAGCGTAAGATAATTTTTTTCTTGAATCCATGATGTGGGATTAAATGAGGAAGAGGAAGAGTAGGAATGGCGGGACCACGGGGAGGGGGGGTGGGGGGCATCACCTAGCTAAAATTATTTTCGAACAAACCGCTGGAGGAGCAATTGTTTTTTTCTTTTTCTTTTTTTTTTTCATTTACATGCATTACCAAATTCTTATGTATTTACATATCTAACAAGAAAAAATTATTTTTCATTCGTAATTCAAGCTAAAGTTATTTAAAAATTAATAAATTTAATTTTTCTAAAATTACAATATAAAATTTTAATATATAAATATTATATTAATATTATTTATATATTATTTAATTGATTCAAGCAAACATGAACGAATAAACATTTTTGTATTCACCTCGTTTACAAATCGAACTCAAAAAATTAATTTGTGTTTGGTTCGTTTGAACAAACGAATCCAACATGAGCTAGTTATCGAGCCGAACAAGTTGTTTGGGAACAAGCTTTTTTTACCGTCTTAATGCCATGGATCTCATTACAAGATCAGTATTCACCAATCGACTAGTTTATGAAATGCGACCAGTAGAATATGAGAAGTTTGTAGGTTGAAGAAGCTTAAGGGTTACTTCATGAAAGCACCAATCTATATGTTATACCAACTTTGACTATGCCCAAGGAATATGGATTGTGGCATATGTGCATTGACAGCACTGCAGGGAACAAGATCACCATTAAATGTTGATTTCCCAAAACAGGATGATTTGTTAGATCGATCACATGGAACTAGCATCTCTTCCAAGATAGATACATGTGGTTGATACCAACATATTTAAATAAGGTTTAGGAATTGGGTTGTCAAGAAAGCTCGTTCTCAAACAGCTCGTGTTCAACTTGTTGAATAGCTCGTGTTTGAATTAGCCGTTAAACGAGTTGAACATGAACTTTTTTAAGCTCGAATTATAAATGGGTCGTAGAAAAATCCTTTCTCCAGTCATCTTCAGCTTGTTCTAACACGAAATAATATATATATACATACATACTTACATACATACATACATACATACATATATATATATATATATATATATATATATATATATATATATATATATATATATATTCCAGAAAAAATTTTCACTTGTGTAATGATACAAATTTTGCCCTTGTTTCAAGATTTTTGTGAGCACAAAACAAGATCAATGGAAATATATATATATATATATATATATATATATATATATATATATATATATATATATATATATATTTTTTTTTTTTTTTTTTTTTTGCAAACAATATTTTTTATTGAAATAAAGCACCGATACAAGAGTTATGGGAGGACCCTGTAGCTAGAGCAACACCCAAGAGCACAAAAGAAAACAGAAATAACGAAGGCACTCTGAAAACTAAGTGCAAATAGGAAAGACAATAGAAATCACACAAAAGTATTAGAAAGGAAAGTGGAAAAGTAAGTCTTCCACTTTCACAAGTAGTAACTAAAGACGTCTGAGCCTTCCTCTACTAGGACGTGGAGTGGTGTGAGCGAGTAAATTTTTAAGTGCTTGACCCATTCCAGGGGGAGTCAAAGTATCATCAATTAAACCTTGAAACTTAGAGGTACCCACTATCTTTCTCTTTCTCTGGGAAATGTAAACTTGTCATTGTCGTTCTTCTTCTTCCTTATCTTCTTCTTCTTCTTCTTCGGTCTCATCTTCTTCTTCTTCAACTTCGACGGTTTCTGAGGGATGGGTAGCATTTATGGCACCTTGTTGCGTATTAGGAACATTAGTTCCATCTCTCTCAATAGGCTCTTCTGCGCCGAGAAGAGATGCATTGGTGATAACTGCGGCACTAGGAGCCACCTCCTCCCCCTGAAAATGTGTGTCTTCCATAAGTGGGTGGAGAGCTGGATGAGCAAGAGGAGGAGAAGCCACATCCCCCCCTCCCTCCCCGCTCTCAAGGAGTCTGAAATATGATCTGTAGTCATAGTGACTGAAAGAGCATAATGCAGGATAGAGGTCACATCTTTGGATTGAGGAGGAATATAATTGAGAGCAGCATCAGTTGCATCAATAGGGACTGGGATGAAATGAACATAATGTGGATCAACTACGAGTACCGGCGGGGCCTCCAGGATTTCTGACTGGATTTCAGTGATCTGTGGGACATCAGCAGAAGAGTTAGGTGGCTTTGCAGTGACGACTAAATTCTCAGGCTGATGCTCAGAGGGTCGTGAGACGTCCGTGGTTAAAAGAGGTGGCACTTCAGCAGAGACAGTAGGAGGAAGGGGTGGGAGCCCGACCCAATATTATTTCCCGACGAAGGAGCTTGCGGCTTTAAGTTTGGGTGTAGCTTATAGCAAGCAATAAGGCTATGACCAAACATGGAACAGTGCGAGCAATAAGGAGGGTGAGGACCCATCACCACTGATTGCCAATACCCTGTATGCCCAGATCCAATCCAAACCTCATCGGGGTATGGCTCGGTAACATCACGTTCTACCAGGAAACAAGCATCCGATGGACGGGTGTTTTCTAAGGTTGGTTTATCCACCTGCAGCGGTTTCCCAATTCCTTTGGCAAGTGAGAATAGAATCTCTTAGTTGAAGTGATGATATTTAAGCCCAGGAAACTTAAAAAATACAGGTATAACAGGAGATTCGGCCTTTGGATCAAAATCCACTGTCCATTTGAGAACCTTCATGAATTTGTTGTCAATTTTTATCACTTTGCGGGAGAAAATAGAAGTGTAGTCGATATCAGTTGTGAGATGGATCAGAACGTGTCTACCGTCAAGAGAGCCAACTTTCCAGGGTCCCGTAAGCTTTAAAGTGTCAAAGAAATGGCGTATAGTGTCCATTTTTGGACGCCCGTACAAGAATTTTCCCACCAGAACCAGACGGCATGATGAGGCTAGAATGTTCGTGTCCTCTTTCGTGAGAAAAAACGCAGGCTTGCCATTCTTGCGGCCCAACTTTCGAATGAACCTGTAGCTGTCATTTTCAAGTTCAAGGGCGTCGTGGAACTCCTGCGGAAAAACGCAGGAATGTCGTGTTGGACTTGGGTTGCCACCGGCCGTAACAGTGGCAGCGTAGCTGCGTGCCATTGACGAGGGTGAGAGAGGGAGAGTAGAGTAGAGAGCTCGACCCGTCACAGGCCTGCAGGAACGAGCTGGACAGTCGAGTCGGCACTGCTGTCAAGAAGGTCAGCGCCTGAAGAAGTGCGAAGCTCCAGAGAAGAAGTCGCACGACTTTGACGCAGACGCCGCACGATATAGCAGAATCGATTCCACCGGGTGAAAACAGACGACGAAGACGCGAGCTCCTCCACCAGCGATGAAGACGCGAGTCCTCCGCTGGACAGTCGAAGACGTGAAAATCCGATCGGGAGAGACGCTATAGTTCGCCATGGGGCGAAACCCTAGCGGGTCGGGAACGATAACCCATTATATATATATATATATATATATATATATATATTGAAAATAATTTTAAATTTGAAAATTTTAAGATATGAAATCAAACTTATCTCACATTCCGAACAGTTTATATAAACGAGCACGCACCACAAGCTGTATATCTATCCGGAGAGTAGACACACTTGTTTGATGATAGGGCTCGGTTAAATAAACTAGAAGATTTCGTGACATCCGTTTGGTCTGCGAACCAATTTTATAAGCTGACAGACTTCCCCGCTTAATACAAACGAATTAAAGCGGGGTTTATATCTGCAGGTTCTTAAAGCTTCACCTATAAGGTGAAGCCACTATAGTTAATTACATCTTAAATGAAATGAATCATTTAAGAAAACTCTCGATAACGATCGATGGCTTTGCTCTCGAGAATTTCAAAATTTAAGGTTTTCGAATGATTGGATTTTTGAAATTTCAAAAGGATTAGCTCAAATTTGGAACATTTATTTTCGTGAGTCCAAAGGAAGAGAGTAGGAGAAGTTGAGGATCCAAGAGAATCTTGCAACTTCCCACACTATCCTATGGTTTGGCTTCGATTTGGAAATTTACTTAATGTTTCCATCCCGCCAATTTTAATTAATTAGGACTTACATTCGTACGACATAATCATACAAATAGCACTCGAAGATGTGAGGGTTTATGTCGTACCAACGACTACCTCTGAGTCCTAAGCATAGGTTAGAGCTTAATTTACATAACATGATTATCGCAAATGCTTAACAAAGAGTTGAGGATTTATGTTGCACTAAGAAACTACCTCGAAATCCTATGACTTTAGTTGTTAATTCTAGGAATGTTTAGCTGATGTAGAGTTGTTTTTTGATGAAGATGGCCGTGCTTTGCCCATCGTGCTCCAAGCTCCTTATCATTGCAGAGGTTTAGTTTTAGAAGTCATAAATCGGGAGATGAGAGATGTGTTTTGGTTTAGAGAAAATCTTAAAACCCAAGTGTTTTTTAATGTTTTAATTAGAACAAATCTTAAAGTTGTTTAAACGAGACCGATTAAGATCCCACTGGTTCAGTCATCCCAAGCACCGTTATTTTCATCGAATTCACTTAAGTACGGATTGAATTCCTATAAACTCAATCTGAATGAGTTCCACGACTTTCATTTAGATCGTGGAAATCCCGCATTAGCAACACGCGGTTACATCATCCGAGGTATTTCCGATCATTCAACGAGACGTTTTAATTTAGTTGCAATTGTCGTTTTGTTGTTCTGTTTGTTATTAAATTTTGAGTTGTTTTATATTTTGAAATGTTGTGGCGGTGAATTTTATCTTGCAATTACTTTTAATTTAGTTTTGGTTTCAGTTCAAGGACTATCCTAAAAATTTTGGTTTTCATGCAACAGTTGTTTATCATGCAAGAAAGCAAAGATACGATGCATGTAACTAAATTAGCGATAAAATAAAAGCGTACCTGGAGAGTCTTCCACGTCATCCCAAGTCTACACTTAAAACATATGTTAAGCGCATTTAAATATTTCAACAAGTATCTAGGTAAAGTTAAGGAAGGTTTTGGTTGTCTACTAAAGTCCTAATCTTATAGTAGTTATCTCCTATGACGTCTGCAGGATTCTTGTGTTTTGGTTTAAGGATAATTTTTTCATCAAAAAATAATTAAATTCGATTGTTACTATAAACATCCTATCATATTGAGGAAGTCTACAAGACGAGTCTTAAACATCTTTTCAATACCTCTGAGATTGTTTTGTCAAGAAGAATTTAATTATACAAGTGAATTAATCATCTAGGAGTTTAAGTTTTGTTATTTTGCTTCGACTGATTAGGACATTTGAATATCCCATAAGTGAAGTAACACTTCAGCTAAACCTCATTTAAGAGTTATAATAATAAGAGCTTTAAAAGGCAAATCAAATTATTAAGTATTTTAGTGATTTAAACTTAATGATTTAATCTTAATTTCGACTTCGATTATAAAAAAATCAGCTTTAAGTTTGGAATAGATGTTCAAATTATTTTAGATTTAATTCTAATGATTTAATTTAGGTTTGTTGATAAATGATTTTTGATTTAATTTAATTCAATTTAATTTAATTTTAATTTAATTTAATTTAATTTAATTTAATTTTATTTTAATTTAGTTTTAATTTAATTTAATTTTTAATTTAGTTTAATTTAATTTAATTTAATTTGATTTAATTTAATTTTAATTTAATTTAATTTTAATTTAGTTTAATTAAATTTTAATTTAATTTAATTTAAATTTATTTTACTTTTTAATTTAATTTAATTTGATTTTAATTTAATTTTAATTTTAATTTAATTGAGATTATTCTTTTAATTTTTTTAATTAAGACTTAAGTATTATTGAAGTGATTTATTTAGGGATTTTTAAATTAAAGAATAAATGTCCTCTTAATAATATCCCTACTTTAATAATTTCAATTTCTATTATTCTTCCAAAATTTCAATTAATTAATTAATTAAAGTTTTATTTTAATTATTTTTTTGAAATAGTTAGTAGGTTTCTACCCTTAATCATTAAGTTTCGATCATCCAAAATCGAGTTTAAAATCAAATATTTTACCCTCCACTTTTGATTAATCCTAAAATTTTAATTAAAGGTTGAAATTTTTAATTACCATTTTTGCTTCTTCGAGCTTAATAATTCTATAACTCACTTAAATTAAGTCTCAAATGAAGCTTGAAAGTTTTATGTAACGTCACTCACGTGTCAATTAAGACATTAGAGGAGAAAATGTGATTTTTCACGTATTTAATTTATTTATGTAATTATTTTTAATGGAAAATAAGGGTTTTCGAGGAAAATTCAATATCACGTACATGAGAAATGTTTACATCCTAAGAAAATTATGGAATGTTCCTAATGATCGAGGACCAATTTGGACCAATTTTGGTGATTTTTTGAATTATATTTTATTTATTAGAATTATTTTGAGTTTTGGAGTATTAATTAATTTTAAAATAAAATTAAATTTGAAAAAAGGATTTTATATTTTTTCTTAAATCTCTTTGACTCAGAGTTAGGAGAAACAAATTTTATATTTTTCCGATTTTTCTTTGATTTATTAGAATTATTTTAGTGAAAATGTTAGAAAATACATTTTTTAATATTAAAAATTACATCGATGCTTTAAAATTCAATATCTTATCCCAGGGACTTAAGAAAAATATTTGGTTTGTTCCTAAGTAATTAGAATTCAAAATGTGACATTTTGGTGATTTTTAATATTTTTATGATTTTTATTATTTTTTAATTATTAAAAATATTAAAATAATGATAAAAATCAACTTTTTAGAAAATTACAATTTTAATTTTCCTAAGTTCTCCGATATTAGAAGGCTCCAAAACCATTTTGTGAATTTTTTAAGAGTATTTTGTGAGTTATGAATTTTTAAAGTTTAATTTTACTCATTTTGCTTAGAGGCTTAATCAACCCATTTGGTGAGGTTAATCGTTCAATTGATTTCAAATTTTTATGAGATATTCCTCTAATCCCAAAGATCAGTGGAGAATTGTTTTTAAGTTAATTTGATGTGTAGTTAACCCTAATTATTTAAAATTCAATTTTGGGTATTTAGGCCAATTAGGGTTATTCAAGTGAATTAACTCAAAACTTATTTTTCCTAGTGCTTTCTACATTACAAGAAACATCAACAAATTTTCCTAGAATTTATTTCTCAACATGCTTAATTATTGGAATTAAAATACTCAAAACGATAACATGCGATTGAAAAATCAATAACTTCTCATAGGGATGAGCTTCCGACTTGAAAATTCGAGGAATGTTCCGAGTTCGGAGCGCTTTAAAAGTCTTATAGTCTCGTATCGCTAGTGAATTATACATGTACATGGAGAATTGAAATAGTGCGAAGAGTAATTAAATCATTAAAAATAAAATATTAAATGAAATTAATTGATTCCTTTTCACATTATTCTCCTCATTCAGCTGAAGCGAGAGGTATTTTTATTTTATTTTTAGGATTTTTCTACACGAAGTTATGGATTTTCTAAGTTACGGTAATTAAATAAATCCATAAAATCCTATTTTTCTATTTATCCGAATCGGCGCCGCGTCATCCTTAGCATCTCCGAACAGCCACGCGGCGCTTTCTGGTTCGGCGCCGCCATCCGACTCATCGCTCCAGGGGCCCGCGGTTCATGTACCATCGCGCTGTCCGGCTTGATCCCGACCGTCCGCTCGATACACGCTCGATCCGACGGCTCCTGGTCATCGTCTACGACTAGTGTGCACCCGTGACCGTCCACACTAAAACCCTAAGATCTCACTCAATTCTCAACGGATTTTCGTGTTCTTATGCTTTCATGGATTCGTCTTGAAGAGACGAACACATCCATATCAGTAAACATGCATCGAAATTAAGGCATTTGAAATGGAGAATCTCCGAAGCTCGGGATAAAGAATTAGCTCATACCTTTGCTCGGAGAAGTGAAGCTTCGATCCGAGAGTCGTGTCACGTTCGATTGGGTCCAAGCAAGCTCCGGATGAAGTCCTCGGCTCGGTGAATCGCCTAGGTACAAAAGTGACCACAGCTCGATCATAAAGCTTGGAGGCTGGAGCTAACCGGGTGGCCTCGAGAGGGGGCTTTCACCGGGAAACTTCTCCTCTTGGTACGAGTGAAGGTGTAGGAGCAATCAATTTGGAGATTGGCTCACCGTAGTGAAGTATCCTGTTTTTGGGTGAAATTCGGACTACGAAATCGAGCTCGTTAATGGGGATTAGGGCGAATGGACACCGGAGATCGATCGCTCTAAGTGTGGAGAGTGGTCTGGGACAATTTTGGCAGAGTTTCACTAAGTTTGTTTCAGCACCTCTTCCATGGCGTTAAATAATTTGAAACTCATTGGCGGATGGAAATTGGGAGTTTTAGATGGCAGACATCTACTTATTCGGAAACAAAAAGAAGAAGACTATGCTAGACTTTTTGCGCAACAATCAGTTTTGATTGCTGGCACTCAAATGCAGATTATCAAATGGACTCGATTTTGACCCATCTAAGGAGCCTCCTATTGTTCCTATGTGGTTCAAACTTCCGGGGCTCCCCTTTATTTGTACAATCCACGTGCTTTGTACAACATTAGTCAGGCGCTCGGTACTCCTCTCAGAGTGGATGCTCCTACTTTTGATATGGTCTCCCAAGGTGGTGCTAGGGTTCAAGTGGAGAGAGATTACACTCTCCCTGATGTGGATCGTTTTTGGATCACAGGTGGTGCGGATGGGTTCTGGCGGGAGGCCAGTGGTGGAGAGCGGTGCTTCTTTTGCCAGCATTGTAAAATGTTTGGGCACATTGAGAAGCCCGGCATAGACCACATCCTCCCTCGAGGAAAAGCGGCGTTAGGTCGCCTGGCTGTTGAAATTCCCGACATGGAGTTGACGCTACCCCGGCTCGGGAGACTAGGGTAGCATCCGATGCCTGATGATCGGCTGACTCGCCTTCGGGGACTACGTTGTGAAGGCTGTCGGGAGACTCCTCAGGCCGAGCTGCGCCGCCACCCCCGTGGCTACCGTGGTTCTCGAACATTTGGAAGGGTGGCCCTTCCTCCGTGGTGCAAGCCGCCCGGGCGGTTAGAGAACCGATCACTACATCGGCTTCTCCCACCGCGGATCCGACGGCTCACACTTCGGAGGATCGATGGCAAGTGTATACCTCGAGAGGAAGAAGAAGACGGGGGTACCTTGCTTACTCTTATGGATGACACATTGGTTTCTCCCAGCAATGCGGAATCACTCCATGAACTCGATTATCGAATGCGCTTCAAGAACCATGCGAAGATGAAGACGCTCGGCGACTTCATCCATCGAAAAAGTTTTAGTTACTTAGTTTATACTTAGTCCTATCTTTTGTACTTTTATTTAAGTTGTTTTTTGTTTCTTCGAGTTGGGCTCCACCATGGGGCCCTCTCTTTCTACTTGTTTTGTAACTCCTCTCTTCGATCTTAATGAAAATGGCCTGCAGAGGCTTTTTGAAAAAAAAAATATATATATATATATATATATATATATATATATATTACTCATATAATAATATAGTATATAAATTTATTATGTGATTTTGCACATTTTATCGCATAAGAAAGAAGCAAATCTGAATCCAACACCCTAAATCTATTTTCTTAACTAACTTAAACGAGCTAATTTGTGTCGAACACATGCTAAAAACGAACACAAACATTTTTTCGAGCAGAATCTGAACAGACTACTCATAAGCCATTTCAAACACGAGCCAACTTCGAACAAAAAAATATATATAAAAGTTGAACACAAGCACGTGTTCAACTCACTCAAACTCAGTTCATTTACACCCCTACTCAGGAATAAGTGGAAGATTACTTCTAAGATATGAAATGGATTATATGAGTGGATGGTTATGCCCTTTAACCCATACAATGCACCAAACAGTTTAATAAGATGGATGGACTGAGCTTTTTTAGTCTTTATCGGACATTCATGGATGTGTACTTTAATGAAATTCTAGTGATTAGCTATTCAGAGAAGGAGCATTTGAAGCATTTGTGACAAACTTTTGGAATGTTTTTTGGATATAAAACTGAATGGACAACTAAAGAATTATCACTTTCTCGCCTACCATACAAGCATCCTTGGGTTTATTATCTCAATGGCTAACATTAAGTTGGACACAATTGAGATTGAGGCTCTTGTTATTTCGCCCAGTCCACAATTATATACTTAGGTTTGTAAATTTCATGGTATAACTTCTTTCTATATAAAATTTATCAAAAATTTTATCTTGATGGCGACACCATTGATTGAGCTTCGTCCAATAAATTCATTTGGTCAAATAAAACACAGTAGCTTGTAGCATTGAAGAAATCGGTTATTGAAATTCCTATCCTAGCTTCTCTAGATTTTAAATAGGTGTTCAAAATCGAGTATGATCTCTCCAATGTAGGGATTGGAGCTATATTGAGTCAGAATGGACACCATATTGTCGTCTTAGTTAAAAACTTGAATGATTCCAGCTTATGACAAGATATCTATGTCATTGTGAGAGTTTTTAGTCATTGGATTCATTACCAGCTGGTGAATCAGTTCGCTCTATACACTGACCACGAAGCCTGAAGATTCTTGAAAAGAAGTAAGCTAAAAGGTAGATATGCCTCCTAAGTGGAGTTCCATCATTCCTTTTTGTGCTCAAGCATGAAATTGGGAGTCAAAATAAGATTGTGGATGCCCTAAGTCACTGTCATCTCTTTGTTTCTACTACGCAATTTACAATATTTTACTTTGAAGTGTTGAATGGCATTTAATGTTTGATCAGGTTAGTAGGGGCTCTGCTAAAAAATCATTATAGAATAGGACCCTTGGATGAAATATATCAGCAGAGGCCTCAAGAAAAGAAAACTAGTAATTTATGAATTCTATGAAACCAGTAATCAAACAAAAAATCCATGGGTATGCATGAGCTGTAACGATTACATTATATAGTTTATGATTTCCTTTTAGATATTGTACACCTGGAGTTGTTAGTTCCATTCATATTAGCATTGAGAATGATGTTCCCATCATTGCTAAAAAGAGCAATGATATGGTATAGTGTTCAAATCTCTTTTTTGTTTATTGAATAAAGCCATTGAACCACAGCATTAAGTTGTGGTATTGACTTATAGTCTAATTCTATTGATTTTATATAACTATTGTAGCTCTAGTAATAGAATGGAAAACCTAGTTAGCATCAAATAGTTCGTGTATGGTAGCGATCATATAGTGCACTTCCAATAAGAAGAGTGCAGGACTGACAACTCCATGTGCAAGACTGAGTAGTAGAGCTCCATCAATACCTTGAATTGTCTGACTAAAGAGTCCTAGAACAACAACAGCCATGTGACCAATTGCATATAAAATGAAATGGTGTCCTCTTGATGATGGAGGATAGATAAGTCCAATATTGGTTATATCCCAACATTCAAACCACCAAGATGCTATGGTGAGGTGTAAAGGATTAAGGGGCCGGTGTATTATGTCACCATGAATTTGACATTCATGACATTTCTTTACATGCTCAATGCAATCTTTCACAATTGGTGGCCAGTAATATCCCATTCTTTTGATCATCATTGTCATTTTAGGACCAGACTGATGTACACTATAAAGTCCATGAACTTAAGCTACAACTTTCTTGGCTTCATTAGTACCTAAATATCATAGCCACAATTGATTAAATGATCTGCAATACAGGTTTTCATTGAAAAAAAATGAACCGTAGGGCCTCTTCTTGATTTGTGCAGCTGTTGATTTATCTGTGGGAAATTTTTCTCTTCGAAGTAATCAATGAATGGTTGTCTCCAATCACCTCGTTCTTCTGCCATGAGTGCTTCATGTTGTATTTAAGAAACTACCTAGGAGGGAGTGTGAGAAACAACAGAACTTGTATTTTGCTTGCTTGAACTTGATGACCCCTCTTCCTGCGGGGAATGTAAATTTGTCGGCTCTAAGAATCGCTGAGTATGCACATGGATCAACATTGGACCAAATATCATCTTGGCGATTCCTTTAGCTAATTTAGTGAACATTTCTCTTTTACTATTTCGAGCTCGACATCCGGGTCAATGAAGTTTTTCAGAGATTTAACTCATTGTCAGAAGAAACCATACGAGTAAATATCATAGATTTGTTGGTTAACTATTCCTCCAAAATAGCTTGCGCATTTCTGGAATTTCACTCATTAAGGTCATCTTACAAGAGTGTCATAATGAGGGAAATGTTAGGTCATTTTGGCATGGATAAGGCTCTCACCTTAAGGGAAGAGAATTTTTCTCGACTTAGATTGGAATAGGATTTGGAGAGGCATAACAGGACGTGCATAATATTTCATCTTAGTTAAGACCTAGAGGAAAAAAATATGGTCTCCATAGGCCACTACATGTTCCAGACTTATCATGGATAAATATAATCGTGGACTTCAAAGTGGGCCTTCCACTAACCCAATGGAGTAAGAATTTTGATATGGTGGTAGTGGACAGCTTCTACAAAATTACATATTTTATATCTTTTCATAAATGATAGATGTTTCACATAATACAAATTTATATTTCAGGAGGATAGTTATGCTTCATGGCATATCCTAGACTATAACATGAGACAGTTAAAAATTTGAAGTCAAAATTGAAAGTCATTATAATATAATTAGGGTACAAAAAACCATTTCAATTCAACAAACATTCATAGATAGATGGGCATAAATAGATGATGCAATGAATCGTGGTTTAGAAAATATCCTCAAGTGTTTTATGGGAAAGAACATCAAACAATGTGATTAGGTTCTTCCTCAAATTGAGTTCACCTACAACAAGTTCACCAGGCAATCCACTAGCCACCGTTCCTTTGATATTACATACAAGTGAAACTCTCTCACTCTATTGAGTGCCTCTTTCAACTATTATGCTTCATACTAAAGCTGAGGCCAAAATTAAGGAAATTCAGACCATATATGAGAATGTTAGGAAAAATTACTTGAGTGAATTCAAATATCAATATCAATCTAACAAGTATAAGAAAACTTTAGTTTTCAAAAAATGTGACGTGAAGTGGATCAGATTGAAAAACAAGAGAATTCCCACTATTTTCTTTGGAAAACACACGCCTAATGTTGATGGTCCATTTAGAATTGTTAGGCTGATTAATGACAACGCGTATAAGATTAAGTTGTCGAGGGACTACAACACTTATTCTACAATTACCATTGTTGATTTCCGATCGTACTACGAAAATCTAAATGCATCCACAGAAAAAATTGATCGTCTCCTACCTAACGAAAGTGATGCAAGAGTTATTTCCCGACCAGGCAAGCGGAATCAAAGGGGGAGGGGAATTTATACCCCAAGAGAAACAATTATGGGATCTTTCCTACCTGGAGCCAATGTCAAACCTTATAGGCCCCATATCAAGGTTTTGTTTAATTAGAATTTGGGTTTAAATTATATATTCGTATAGTATTTTACATTGATCCTAGTTATGCACTTTTTGCTTGAATTTTTATGACATAAGATATAGTTTCTCTGAATTTCTCTCCTTAAGACAGTTGTATCATTTTCCTGCTCAAGTGGTGTGCCTATAGCTTGATAGTGAATAGGTGGTGGATCACCCTAGACATTGCATCGCTCCAATTTTTGTCGTTAGATGCCGATCTCCTGCTCTCCATCATGCTAAATAGCATCTACTGTCTATTTTTCCTTCCTCATCCATTCACCAAGTCACATACGCTTCCCTATCTTCATCCTACAACACACCCAACACTAGCCTTAACCTTTCTACACCTAAGGATCCTAGAACAATATCATTGCTTCATATATTCCAAATCAAATGAGCAAAAACAACAATAGCTTTCTTCCAAATTCAACGAGCTTCTAAAAGATTGAAGTAGTTATCCCCATACAAACTTTTCCAAGTAAAAGATATGTTCGATCAGCACAAACATTTAATATTTTTCTCAAATTTTTTATTCAAACGAGTCCAGGTCAAAAAAAAATTATAAGTCTCTATAAATTCGGTGTTCTCTACTAGGGGTGTCAAAAAGTGGCCCAACACACCGACTCGACTCAAACCCGACTCAAAAAATCCCAGTTCGACTTTATATATTTGTATTAGAATGTTACTTAGAGCCTAGTTATGCAATATTTGCTTGAATTATTATGATATTAGAAATTGTTTTATCTGAATTTCTCTCCTTAAGGCAGTTGTCGTACTACTTAAATGGCGTGCCTGTAGCATCTATTGTTTATTTTTCCTTCCCCACTTCACCGAGCCACATACACTTTCCTATCTTCATCTCCCAACATAACCCAACGCTTACCTTGACCCTATTTACACCCAAGGATCCAAGAACAATGTCACTAGGCTTCATGTATTCCAAATCAAAAAGAAAAAAAAAGACTATAGGCAAAAATTCAACAAGCCTCTAAAATATTGAAGCACTTATTTTCATACAAACTTATTCAAGTAAAAAAATATGTTCAATCGGCACGAAACATTTAATAATTTTCTCAAATTTTCTTATCAATTGAGTTGAGGCAAAAATAAAATTGATAAGTATATATATGGTGTTCTCTACTAGAGGCGTCAAAAATTGACTCGACACATTGACTAACCCGAACCACACTCAAAAAAATCAGGTTAGAGTTGACCCGAATAATTTCTAGTTTCGATTAAAGATCCTAACCCGTTTAATTTTTTGGCCAAGTCAAGGATGACCCGCAACCCGAAAACAACTCACAAACCCCTAATTGACTTGAAATCGACTGGTGAAATCGACCGGCAAACCTAGAATTAAGTCAAAATTGACTCTAATTTAACTCCAAATTGATCCAATTTTAACCCAAATAATGGTTGATCCATATGTTAAATAAGTTATACGAGTAGGGTTCAAATTTTTGGGTTGAAGGCAAGTCCGGTTCGAGTTGGAAATTTGAATCCGTATAATATTCGGATCAAGTTCGAGTTACACCAATTTGGATCAAATTTACTTTGGGTCTGACTAAACCCGACCCGCTGACCTAAAGTGACACTCCAATTCTCTATTATAAATAATAGGCAATTTTATTGTTTTTTTATTAAGAGGAATGAAGTCTATAGAATATGTAATATATAGTTTTACTAATCCAATTAAAATTTTTCCTATTTTAAAATATAATCAAATTTTGGGCTTTCAAAATGCCTCTGAACTATATTTGGTAAACTCTACATTTTATATCAATTAAAATGATAAATAACACTATAAATAAATTAACAATATAGTTTAATCTATAAAATTTAAACTTAATTAATTACTTAATGAAATTAATTAGAATTATTTATTCGGTACTGCAACATCCCACTTCATCGTGCATGCAATAGCAGGATGATTTTGGATGGCTGAGATTAAGTATTGATACTTTATTCTCATACATCATATTAGTCGAAGCCTCCTGCTCCCCATTTTTATCATTCACATCCCCGTCATTATGTCGTTCGTGTGAAAATTTGCTGGAGCGGCGAACTGAGAAGCACGACTCTTAGGTAGGACATTTTCACATGAGAAACAGAGGACGATCATCCCATGTTTGAGTTCCATCTCTCCCAATACTATTTTTTTCAATGATTTTGAGTATTTCCACGACTCCAACACTGTAACTAGAGGCGGGGACGAAAAAGGGACGGACGAACCGACAGGCTAAGCTCTCGCATAAGGCAATTTCACGGGAATGCGGGCAGAATAAGAGGAAGGCGAAGGAAGAAAGAAGGGGAAAGAAAAAGAACTTCTTGTGGGGTATTAAAGTAAGAAAATTAACATCTAGGTAATACATGTGTTTAGATTTCATTGCACCAAATTAATTATCCTTTTCTTTCCAATCTTAATGTATATTTTTGTATAGCAATATTTTTAAGAGTAAGCTGATTTTGCCTTTAAGGATTAGCAAAATTAGAATAAGAGAATGTTAAAATGTTTATATGCAGGGAGATCATTTTGAGGTAAATGCCAATTGTGACCCTAAAGTCCGTTTAAATTAAGAATTTTCTAAAAAATAAGGGAGTTGAGATTCCAATAAGTGGATTTTAGATAGTGAGCTCTAGTCGAGACCAGGGGTGTAATAATAGAAAAAAAAATTATTATTATAAAATAATTATTCGAATAGGAACTAAGAAAAGGACATGTTCGGCTACGACTTGAGTCGTATTACACTATTCTAACCATCGCATGAGCACTCGAGAGCAAGAGATAGTGGGACAGATCGAGAGAGAAGTTATTGTGCCATAGCTGACTCTAGACGAACAGGAAGAAGAAGAAAAGGGGTTTAGTGCCTTACCGAATTCGTGTCGCGCTCGATTGTGGAGAAAGGGGAGGCAGTGGTGTCGCACGCTGCCCTGGATGAGCCGTGAGAAGGAAGGAGACAAAGACTACTTGCTTTGGGTCGAGTTGAAGTCGAGAAGGGAGGTGTGACCTTCAGCATTCTGTTCGCATAATAGAGAAAGAGGAGCTACGTGCGCCAAGTTGTGTGTAGGTGAAAAGGAAGAAGAGTCGCGGTTCTTGTGTTGCTCGCATGCAGGAAGAGGAAGTTGAGGCAGTGTGTTGCTCTATCGATTACAGACGAGCCACGAAGGAGAAATGGGGTAGCTTCTGCTCGTGTACAGGAAGAAACCAAAGCTTCGTGCGTGAGTTAGGGCTAAGGCTGAGGCTTTTAAAAGAGGTATGTGTAATATTTAAATTAATATTGTTAGATGAATAATTATATTAAAGTGTGAGGGTACGATTAATTAATTAATTAATGCAAAGTATATTGAAATAAAGGATTAAACAAATTGTGAATTCAGATTTGCAGGAAAGGTTGGAGGAGCGTGTCAATGAGAGAGGAGATTGATCTAAACAATTTATTAGGTAAATCTTTATTTTTAAAATAAGCAAAATTATTGAAATGTTATATACATATGTTTTTTATCTTAAAATATAGTTTATTTGAACCAGGGACTTAAGAAGTTAGGTTCAAAAGACTAAATGCTTTGGGAACCTGAAGTTTTTAAGGACAATGAAAGAGATAAGTGGAGATGATTTATATTTTTATTTATACTCCAATTTGAATAACCTATAGTAGATAAAATCTTTTTGGTAACTGATACAAATATTTAATTCAAGGATATATTTAAAATGAAGGGTAACTAAATATGAACATTCAATTAATAAAAGTGGTTATCCAAAGAAGTGAAAGAATAAGAATTTTCAGAGGTCTTCTAGGTCAAGATGAGTAATTATTTTCATATATGAATAAAATTTAAAGTTTATTAAATAAAGAATTTCTTTAGTGTTTTAGTCAATCATTTTATGTTTATGTGCATGTCGTAACTGAAGAATGAAAGGAGACATAAAAGGGAAAAGGGAAAAAGAATGCTTAATATTTGTTAAAACGTTATTTAAATGAAAAGAAATGAAAGTTAAAGATTTAAGTCTTACAGGATTACCCCTAGATGATATTGGCAGAGGATGCAATGTACTCGCGCACATTAAAAATAATAATAAAGATGCGTCATTGAGTGCAACTTGAGAGTACCTTAGGATACATTTTTGAGGCCGGACATTTTTTTAGGGTGCCTTCGAGCATATTTTTTAGGATACTTTCAGGTATAACGGTAATCCGGTTATGATTATCAAAAAGGTTAAAAACGATAATTACTTAAATTGGAACGAGAACGCTAAACTTAAATTTTAATGAAATTTACTGCACTTTCTTTGGGTTATTCATGCATAACATAGCATAAGAAATTTAATGCATATTAAATCATAATTACTCACTAAGTTGAACCTATAGTTGAAGTGAATGTTTTCTTTCAGGAGAAGAAAAATTTTAGGGGATATGTCTGATAGGAGAGACTTTACCAGAGGTGTACCACTACTACTAGATATATTTCTTATGACGATAATTACTCTTTAATGCTTCTTTCAGATATTGATATATTGTTTGATGTTGGATTGAGATGTTATTTTTGGATGTCATTATTTCTAGATACTTTAGATTTTATTGCACTTTGTGGCTATTTTATATATTTGAAAGTTTTGAAAAAAAAAATGTAGATGGTTAGATGTTAATACAGTCCGACCGTTGTTCCTGTTTTAGTTAATTCTAAGCATCTGACCGAGTCATGACAAAATATATTAAGCATTCACTTACAGTTGCAATTAAATGTATCAGGAGAAGAAAAGTTATAGATTCATATGCCTGATAGGAGAGACTTAGTCTATCAGAGAAGGACTACTGCTGCAAGGTATTTATACGATGATAAGTTTCTTTTTACTATTTCTTTCAGATGTTGATTTATTGTTCAGTTCTGGATTGAAATGTTGTTTGTAGATGTTGTTGTTGGATGACTTAAATTTTATTACACTTCACCCAGAGAGCAATAAAATGCATCAGGATTTCAAAGAAACATTTTGGTGGCTAAGATTGAAGAAAACTGTGACAAAATATGTGACCAAGTGTCATTCATGTGAGCTACTGAAAGTAGAACATCAGCATCCAGGAGATCAGTATATGAATATAAATGATGATCTTTAAAAGATAAAATGATCAAAAGAATCTCACAAATGTTGTGATATGTAAAATATTATACTAATCACCTGCACAGGTAAAGATGATAAAAAAAATTTATATAGTTTCAAAACCTTGATACAAAGAATAGAACAGACATGTTGATAACAAGAGAATTGTTGATCATTTTTTATGTTAAGAGATGACCATCCTTTATCAGCAATTATCGGCTTGTACCCAACAGTCTGGTTGATAACTCGAAAAAACGAATTAAGTCAAATTTTGTACAAGTACAAGCAATATTCCTAAGATGACAAGTATTTAGTATGAAATAACTAAAAATAGTTATATGATAGTGCAAGGGATGAAAGAAATATATGTATGTTACAGTTTGTTAAGATTTATGAAAATATGACACTCAATAAAACGCAATGAGGAAAAAGATTCATTTAGCCAACCCCATTTAGAGGGATAAAAGATTGTTGTTCTTGTTGTACAGTTTGGTACGATTTATTATTTTTATACCCCATGTTCAATATGATTAAAACATATTTTTTATGCATTGTTGTCACTCATAGTTGTCATGGTTGAGCATGCACATTTCTTTCCATCAATAAAATCTTACTTTAGGAAAGATTATTTCACTGAGTTAGTAGCTTACTCATAAGTTATTGATTATTAGTGAGGGGTGAGGAGCTTGATTAGTACACGTGACTTTGTATAGCTTTTGGGTTGTTAAATTTTGAAAAGATTGTAAAGACTTTTGAAGCATGAATTTGTACATAGTTAATGTTTAGTAGCTCTAAATGTATTTTGTGAAATTATTGACCTACATTTTTGTATTGAGAACGCGAAAGAATATTGAATTGGATTGTTAATGTTTGTGATGATTGAATAAGACCAATTAGTCACTCACTAAGTCCTGATTTGTCACGACCCGACCGACGGCTTAGAATTAAATAAGACGGAAACGAACGGACAACAGCAGCAACAACAACAACAACAAACAAAACCTTAAGACGGAATCCTTTTTCTCCAATGCGTCTTATTTAGTGTCATATTTTCATTTAATTCTAATAAATTAAGATCATTTTCTATACAAAATGCCCAAGTCTTCCTAGGTCTACCTCTGCCTTTCTTAACATAAATTGAATCTAAAGCATCTACTCTCCTAATCGGACATCAGATGGTCGACATTTAATGTGACCAAACCATCTAAAGATGACTTGTCACTGGGCTACACCAACTCTATAATGGATATATTCATTTCACATTTTCTTTCTAAGTGTAAAACCACTATCTCGGCAACACCAAGTTTTATGCTTCTCTTTTAAAAGCCAACGTCCAGTGACAGAGCATCACAAGTCTCACCACCAACTTGTAAAATTTTCTTTTCTGTCTAAGCGGTAATTTTCTATCACACAATGGTCCGAAGCATTCCTCCACTTCAACTAACCAACTTGAATTCTACTAATAACATACCCATCTATATCACCATCACTTTGAACATTAAACCCGAGATATCTAAATCGTTCACACATTTTAATAATTTGATCACCCAAAGTTTCAATTCTGTCACTAGAGTTACTACTACTAAAATTACATTCAATGTATTCAGTTTTAGTTCTACTCAAATGAAGGTCTTTAGACTCTAATATAAACCTCCATAATTCAAGTTTTTCCAGAGCATTTTCTCTCGACTTATCCACGAGAAGGATATAATCAACAAAAAGCATACACCAAGGTACATCCTCCCGTAAATGTCCAGTAAGACCATCCATAACTGAAGCAAAAAGATATAGGCTTAAAGCTGATCCCAGATGTAATTCAATAGAAATAGGAAAATATTCGGCCAATCCTCCTCCTGGGAACGGACAGCTCAAGGTAGAAATAAAATCTCTATTTTTTCTATTTTTAACACTACAATTTAATATTCAATATTCATGAAAGAGCCAGAAAATAACTTAATTAATGAATAAAAGTTTTACCTTTACGATAGTTGTTCTCTCCTTCCGAAAGTTTACAACATATAAAAAATATTAAAACAACATAACGAGTTATCTAAAAAAAACTCAGAAAAAATAATATTTCTAAACTACAGTAAACCAAAAAACGAAAAAACTATGTATTCAGATCTTTCATATATTACTATATGAGATCTTATAATTATCTAATCTACATATCCATTATATTTACTCAATGAGAAATAAACTAAAACAATTTTGTGCATTTAATTTAAATGCACCCTTCAAGGTCTAATCTTAACTTTATTTTTTAGTTTATACTATTAACATTCACATCCGTCTTAGAAGCACAATCTAAAAATAACCTAACAGTCCCCTAACCGATATTATCCGTTCGGCACAGCAATTCGAGATCTAATTTATACAATTGTTTGAGATGAAAAGATTCTTACTTGCCCCTCGCCAATATTATCTCAGTGGCACAGTGGTAAGCAATTTAAAAGCCATAATTGTCTCCGGTGTTAAAATGTATAATCGTTTCTGGCTGATATTCTCCCTTCGATACAGCGTTTAGTGAACTAAACATCACAATTGTCTAAAGTGATAGTAAAGCATTTATGTGTGGGTACATTAGTATCTCTTATCTGTACCATTAGGGAGTGAACTCTTCCACTTAACAATCATATACAAGCATTTATATATAAGTTATTTCATTTTTCATAACATACATTCCCCTGTGACATTTTCATTTATATGTTAACATGCATCTTACTCTAATGTACAACTATTTATCATGCATATCATTTTTATCATGCATAAAATGTACATCATGCATATCTTTCTTATCATGGATATTTTTCCTATCATGCATCGTAAAACCCCAGTTTCAGTTACTCGAGAGAAGAAACCAAAGATCGAAGGAGAGGAAACGAAAAGTCAAAAGTCAAAGAAGTGAAAGTAAGAAGACGAGAAACCGAACAAAGCTGGAGAAGAAGCAAATGGAGGTCGGAAAGTAGAGGTGAATTCGCCTATATAAGCCGCAAACTTACTTACCTTGAAGCCAAGCGGCGTTGCGAAGGAGAGGAGGATGACGCTGGGGTTAGGGCAGTGGCAACATAAAGGTTTGATGTTGTTGTCGAGCTACGGCCGAAGGAGGAGTCGAGGAAGACGTTGCAATTTTGTAAGGGAGCTCTCGCGTGTGGGATTTGATCGAATGAGAAGCTATTGGAGGAGGATGGTGACACATGCAGAGGGGTGTTTAAGCTGCCGAAGAGGAAGGCGTCAACCAAAGTGGTTGATCGTGTGGGAAGAAGGATTGATTTTGTGCGTTTGTGAGGAAGAGGGGCCGAAGCAGAGTTCCCGTGCACAGTGGATCGAAATCGAGAGCAAAGGGAGGAAGAAGCTCTAATTAAGTTAATCGATTTAAATAATAAAATTAATAATAATAATAATCTATAAAGATATTTATATATTTTTTTAATAGAACATTTAAGTGAGATTTCATAAAATAAAAAATATGAAAAATTGTATACATAAATAACGTAAAGTTATAGCTAATTAAAATAATAATTTATTTAATGTTTGGTAATTAATCATGTTTATATTAGATTCTCAAACTGGAATGGTCGAGTTTAAGACAACCTTAAGAACAAATCATTTGATATCGAGATGAGTACTCTTACTTTTAATCTATAGTAATATTTCAATTCTTCTTGATTTTTATGCATTAGTAGATAATGATATTTGCACAAACTTTAATTTGATTTATGAATTTCATTTATTGGTCACATTATTAAAAAAGTTTATAGTTACTTAATATTATGCATTGGTGTTTGCTATACATAACATATTGAATTGAATGCGACCAGTGCATGAATAATATATTTTTATTGATTGTTTGTATGTGTATGGCTAACAATGATGGAATTGCTCATTTATGATACTAGTGGGAGAACGCTAAGGTAATCATGCACGTATATGAAAAATGATATTGATATTGATATTAATGTATCTTAATTGACACAATTTTTAAACAGTGCTCCTGCGATGATTGTACAGATATTAGTATAAGATTGATATAGTAAAATTCATTATACAATATGACAAATATTAATATTGGTTTATGAAAAAATTTAACTGACATGCATATTATTTTTTTCTTTATATTACTGTAATTTAGAAGTATGAGTATTCACTAACTTGTTTAGCCCACTGTTATTTTTAAACTAACATACAATTTACTTTAATCAATTAAAAGATAAAAGATAGAAGAAAAAACGTGTATATAAGATGCAGACAACGGTAGTGAGGTAAATGTATTTTTACTATTTTAATTTAATTAGTAGCTCATTCAATAGTTAATGAATATAGAAAGCTTAGTTCTCATCGTCTGACCGTCTGATCTCGTCATGGTTAATTCCAACTCTCGTGTCAGGTCATGACATGCATATCCTACATATCTTTTCTATATAAAAATAAAATGAATCTATTGTAATTTAAATCTAACTAAACAAGAGTATACACTAAATCAAACATACTTCTTCAAATAAAGAAGATTACTAAAATTTGGAAATATAACTACTCACTTTAACTTTATTTGCTCATCTCACTAACTCTCAATCTTTAGATCATATAGGTTCAAATAATCTTCAATCTTAATTTTTATTATAAATTAATAATTTAGCAACATTAAATCAAAATTAAACAAATCAAACTAAAATTTCAATTATCTTATACCCTATCCTTCGAGGTGATCCACTCCTAGATATCGAAATCGTATCTCCTTTCTTCAATTATTCTCTGATTTCAATTAAGCCTGCTATTAGCACATTATATACATGTATGTATTTATGCATGTATGTATGTATATATATATATATATTTTTTTTTTTTTTTTTTTGTAAAATGGGCCCTAGGGCCTATTTCATTGAAATAAAGGGGGTACAACACAATTAGTATGAGAGGGCCCAAACAAATTGAGCAAGACTCATAAGAAACAAAATAAAGCTCAACAGAGCGATACAAAGATAGAATAAAAGAGAAACAAGCAACTAAAGAGGACGAGGTCGCCAAGGCTTTCCTCTACCCCTGGTTAATGTAGCGCATCCAGAGATCAGACTCTGAAGTGATTCTCCATTACCAACGGAGACCAAAATATCATTCATTAAATTTTCAAGAGGATAGTACCCCCAGCCTTCTTCTTCAGTCGGGAGGTATACATTTGTCATTCTTCTTCATAAGAGTGAACAATCTGATCTGAAATGGGAAAGGCTGCTGCTGTGATCGGTTTCAATACTTGGGAATCTCCTACCCCTTGAACGGGTAGAACAACCAAGGTACTATTAGGCAGTAGTTCTTCCTCACTAGTAGTAGGCACATTTTCTGGCGAAAGATTATGAGTGTTTGTTTCTTCCCTATCTTCAGACCTGTCATGGTGGGGAGTCTGAACTCCCTCCATAGTAGTAGGTACCTGAGATGGTAGTATAGATAGCTGCTCCGAGCAGAAGATAGCGTGAGAGATGACCTTATCGTGTCTATCATTGGCAACAACCTGATGCTCCTCCAAGGGTCGATCCTTCTCAACCCGTTCTGAAACCGTAGTGGGCATCACTATGTCCGTCGCAGGAATGTGTGAGCCAATAGCGTTTTAAGATTCGAATGCAGGTGGTAACACTGTTGGTGAGAGTGACCAAACATACGGCAATGGGTGCAGAAAGAGGCATACGTATTCAAGTTCTGTCGGTTACGTCAAACTCTACGATGTTGTGTACCAATCCATGCTTCTTTCGGGAATGGTAACGTAATGTCCCGTTATATCAATATTCTAGCCTCAGAAGGTCTAGATAGATGCACTCAGTAGGCGGATCGAGTGTGGAGTGGCGTTCCATATATCTTCGCTAAAAATGAGAGAAGCTCTTGATCATAAAGATGAACCAGGAAATCTGGGAAGCGTAGCCACACCGGAATGATGGGAGGTTCAGTACTATGGTCAAAATTCATCGTCCATTTCAACACCTTCATCACCCGATTGTCTATGCGAAGTATTCTTCTAGCAAACACTTGGGCGTAATCTCCATCATCCGTTAATTAGATGAGAACGTGTCGACCATCCGACGTCTTCCAATCTTCCAACTTCCATTAAGCTTCATTTCGTCAAATTCCTTTCGGATCGGTTCGAGTTTGGGATCGTCGAGTGAACTTACTCAATAAAACAATGAGCGAGTGCGAGCTAGGATGGAGATCTCTTCCTCTATGAGAAAGATTGCGGGTTTGTCGTCTTTACGGATGCTTTTCGAGAACCCGGCTCGATGTCTCGCTCGAATGCATCGCTGGAATCTCTCGCGGAAACACGTTAAAACGCGAAGGGGCGCGAGCCGGATATCGCCGCCGAGGGCGGCGGCGTAGGATTGACCCGAGGCCATTTCTGCAGCTGCGCAAAACCCACTGAAGGGACCGCACCAAGGTGCACAGACCCCGCTGTCTGGGGAAGCAGCAGTCGACGGGAGAAGCTGCAGTCAACGGAAGAAGCTGCAGTCAACAGGACGAACCTTGTCGGGAGAAGCTGCAATCGACGAGTGAGACGTTGCCGCATCAACGCATCAGCGCCGCTCTGCTCTAGCCGAGACGAACGCAGGAAACCGTCGAGTAGAGCCGCCGTTCAGTCTGCAGTGAAGCACCGCAGATGGCGACGCTAACTCCAGACGGGAACGTCGCGGGAGAGGACGCGAGAAGTTGCCGGAGAGGACACCGGAGAAGGAGGGAGCGATAAATGTCGCTAGGGTTCTGCCTCATAGCGGCGCGTGGGAGGAGACGGCGTCATTTGCGGTTATATATATTTATGTGTGTGTGTGTGTGTGTGTGTGTGTGTGTGTGTGTGTGTGTGCACACACACACATTCGTTAATTAAAAATGAAAACCCTTACCTTAAAAGGCATGGTTTGCTTCCCTACACACAAGATTCCTTTATCCTCTTACAATTTGACTTGGTTCGGCCTCTTTCCTTCTGCTTATCTTTCTAATATCGAATCATAAATAAATACTTTAAGACCTTTATTTAAATTGCTAATTCAAATTTTAGAATTGAATAATTAAATCCCTATCACTAATTTTCCCCATCTTGAAACTCAATCCAATGTTTATTTCATTAATATTTTCTGATTATAATTAGCAATTTTTTAAAGTAATATTAGTAACATTAATTTAACTTATTATCACTTATACAAATAGAATTAAAATAAACCCTAAAATAAAACAATAACAAAAGTTCCGTCCCGCACACACGAGTGGCTCAACCTCCCTTCTTTCTCCGCAGATGACTCGCTCGGCCTCCCTTCTTTCTTTCGCAGTTGAGTCGCTCGACCTCGATTGAGGCTTCCCCGTCCTTTCGCACGAAAGCTTCACCTCCGCTCGAACACAGAAGCTCTTGCTTCCCATGAGAGCCATCGAGGTCGATTCTCCACTTCGCGCACAACGTCGTCTCCTCCTTTGGCCCACAAGCGTCGAGACTTCCACGGATGTACACGGTGACTTCCTTCTCTTATTCTTCTTCTTCTTTCTTCCTCTTCTTCTCTTCCTTCTTCTACGGCTTCATCTCTCACTCTCTCTCAGTAACGATGGTTCGAAAAACAAGTATATGATTCTTCGAGTTGTAATTTAAAAGGTGCTTCCATTCAATTATTATTATTATTATTATTATTATTACACTTATGTATTTGTGCAAGTTAGAACAAGTGTTGGTGTGGATTGAGTCTGACTGAGTCGTCCACCACTGTAGAACTGTTTTCTAACCCTAAAAGGGGTTAGTTGGGGTGTGAAAAAATAAACTAAAATCCTACAAGAGCAAAAAAAAATAAAAAGAAAAGTGTATCTAATTAGAAAACCCTAAAAGTTCAATTTCCACAAAGATAACATGAAAAGCAAATAGACGACTAGTAAAACTTTACCTTGTAATTACATTCACTATGGAACATGATTGCAAATAAACAAATGAATAGAGACTCTTGAAACCAAATGACTTATTTACATCTACAGTTTAGATTATTCTACATAACTTTCCTATTTAGCCATTTCATACCTTTCTTATCATCATTAATTACTCTAACTAAGAAAAAGAAAGAAAAACACAGAAATTTGGTAAAATCATTGTTAAATAAAACCAAAAAAATAATCTTTTATTTCTCTTCTTTAGGATGGAAAGTTATAAGGAGCTTTTATTCCATTATCCACTGAGATGCAAAAGGTAAAGCTGTTCATTGACCATTTCGATAGCAGAATTGGGCTTAATGTATCCGTACAGCACATCTTAAACAATTGCATGTGTCACATACAGACGACAGAAATCAATTGAAGTACAGAAAGAAGGATAATTCTTATAATTGCTGTAATTTGTACACAAAAGGGTGAATATTGCCTTGATGAGATGGTTTCCACAAACAATGACCATGCATATCTTCTTAAAAACTTTAATGCATGGGTACATGAGAAAATACATGAGCATATCTTCTAAAGTCTCAAATCTATTCCGGATCAGACAATAAAAATATTCTAATATTTATATACAAGACATAAATAATTGGCTAAACAAGATGCCCAAGTGTATATTTTTCTAGGGGTCGTTAGGATTAATGTTATTTTTTATTTTGTTTTTATTTCCTCTGTTGATTTTAGGAACATTTTGAATTGGTGTGTTTTTATATGTTTTTATTTTTTAGGGGCATTAACATAAATACCACCCAATTCTTTATCTATTAACATATCTAGCACTGCCAACTAAAGTTTTCGTATCACATAAAAAATAGTACAATTTAAATTTTAAAAAGTGAAGTAGGAAAGGTGGCATGCATGTAAAAGGGCTAGATATGAGAATTGAGTGGCATATATGTAAATATTACTTGTTTTATTTCTAAAAAGAAATTAAAATGTTTTTGAAACACTCAAAATACCTTTTAGGTGTTTTGATTTTTTTTTTAAATAATCATAACTTAATCAAAAATGTTAAACAAGTTTTATTTCAAATCAGAACATAAACAAAACAAAATAAATAATAAATAATAAAAAAAGAAAAGTGATCCCAACCGGCTCCTACGTTGTCCTATTTCTTATTTCTAAAAACAAATTAACATCTTTTAGAAAACACTCAAAATAACTTTAATATGTTTTGAATTTTTTAAAAAATAATCATACATTAATCAAATATGTGAAAAAAGTTTTATTTCAAATCAGAACATAAACAAAAGAAAATAAAAAGTAAAACAAAATGATCCCAATCGGTCCCTAAGTTTTCTGTCACAATAAGTGATCAATCAATCTCAAACAAAAACTAAAAGAAACCTGAAGGACCATGAAGTTTCTTTTGCGGTATGTGAAAGAAGGATAATAAAGATTTATGTGCAGAAAACATTATGGGCAGAAAATATCACGCAAGGATAGAAGTAAGAATAAATTATATAAACACTCACCACCTTGCCACAGACATAGACACGAGCACCCAATTCATACCTAGACTGGACACTTCTTAGAAAAGACTGGCGTGTAAAACGAACACCGCTGAAAAACTTCTTCAAATGCAAATAAATGTTCTTACAGATCCCATCGCCATCAAAAGATTCACAGCAAACCACAATATCAAGAAATGATAAAGATGAACTAGCTCTAAGTGCCCTGAGAAAACAAAGAGAGTCAGTATCCATCAACAGAGAGACATCTAAATTTCTGAAGATACTATGAAAAATATAAAACCGAAGCTATCAAACTCTTAACCAATCAGAAGCCGTACAATGAAATAAACCAGAATTTTAAAACAACTCGGAAGAAAATATTTCACCCACTTTTGGAACATTTAAAAATTCACCAAAAGTATTTTTATAAAGTTCTACATTATATTCAATCATTTTGAAATACGGAAGTATAAATAATGAATAACTCTATCAGCATTTATTAATTAATTTCACATTATCACTGTTCAAAGATTTAATAATCACTGCAGCAATTATGTGGCCCGTGCAAGGCGGAGGGCATTTGGATGTATGGATTAAAAGATCGTTGACCTATATGCTTTGACATTCCTATATACTAAATCGTAATAGTCATCATTTTCAAAGTTATTGATGTGTGGCTGAGGAGGCCAGCCGGCTGAAGATGGACTAGCAGAACCGGCCCTGTGAGTGCCAGTCCAGGTTCCAAGGAAACCAAGTGGCAATTAGGAAGGGCATCAATGCAGCCAGACCTTCCCCTACCTTTCCTTTTCTGTTTTTCTTGTTTGGAGTCAATTTATATGCAGTTTCCTTGAGTGACGGTTGGATTTTATGTGATTTCTACTTTCTGGGTCCTGCGGAGTCTCCTTTTTCCCATGCTAGGGCTGTATCCGACGATCAGGTGTTGCTCCGGTTGTTTCCTACTCCGAAGTAGTGTTGTATCCTCGTTTATTCCTTCCCATCTCCCTTCCCTCTTTCCTAATCGCCGGTTGTGCCCCCCTTCCTCCCCAGCCTTCACAGCCCATCAATCCTTACCCAACCTGCTGTCCACCTCTTTCCTAGCCACTGGTCTCCCTTTCCAGTCCTCCTACTCTCTTAGCCGCCAACCTGCCACCTCCTCCTTCCAGGTTCAGCCCCGGACAGCCATCCATTCATTACTTTCCCACACCTACTCACTACCACTACCATCGGATCTTCTCTTCTGGTCCTATCTAGAGATTGGTGTTTTTGTATTTCCTTTTCAGTCTGTGTCGTGTTTGTAACCGTAATTCAGTTGTTAATAAAATTTTGCATTCGTTTCCTCTAATTTCTGAATTAATTATGATATCACTTAGTATTAGAGCTATCCTAACCCTAGTCCTATTGTAGGTTTTTCTAATATCCGTCATTAAAAAAAATAAATAAAAAAAATAAAAAATTATTTCCTACCACCAAATACAATTTCCACTTCCACAAATCTCAAACCCTAACCATACCACCCAGAAGATATATGCTCGAGCCTACCCGGGAAGAGAAACGGCAAGAGCTTTGTCGCCTTTAACAGAGGCTTGCGAAGGTTGGGAAAAGCCCCAATGAGAGGTTACCTTCGATAGAGATACGGAGAGTCGAAGGGGAGATAGAGGAGGATCTGAATCCCTTCCACAGTCTCCAGCGATCCCACGAGCCGATTAGTCACCCTCACAGACCAAGGCGCCGTGGAGAAAATTAGTACAAGGAGACAGTTGAGGACCAAGGTGAGGTGTATCATCTTCTACCAGATGAAAGAGAAGCGCTCATAGTTTGATGGGTCCTACAGACCGACATTGATACGAGGATTCGGAGTGGCTTCGTCACAATATATTCTGCATCTAATGCATCGTGAACGGAAAGGTATGCAACCTTATCATCGATGAAGGGCGTAGTAAGAATGTGGCGTCTACACAGATGATTCACAACCGTATTCATTGATGTGGTTGAAGAAGGAGAATTGAGTTAGCATCGACAGGAGATGTTTAGTATAGTTTTCAATTGGGGGCCTGCTGCAGGATCAGGTGTGATGCGACGTTGTCCTTATGGATGTCTGCCCTCTTTTGTTGGGAAGACCATGGCAGTTTGACTGGAGGACTCAGCACGAAGGATTCAGAAACATGTATTCATTAACTAAGGAGGGGAAGCGCATTATCCTACTTCCCCGGCAGAGCTTGAGATCACAAGAACCCTCACTAGCAAATCAGCCTCGGTAAGATCAGTTTCAATGACGATAGAGAATGATAGGATTAAGACACCAGCTCCAGCATGGGATAAGCACGACAAAAGGTAGTTAAAGATATCACAGTCGACACTACACCATCACCGTACAGGAAGGTTTCGGTTACCCCCATCTTAGATCTAATGAAACCGACCGTGGATTAATCTGGGGAGTATTAGCAGAGGTGAGACACGCAGACTTCACTCAATTCAATAGAAGACTTCCAAAAGAGTAGACCAATGTGGACATTTTCATGTAAATTGGGGAAGACCCTCGATGCCTTGGAAGGAAGTGCAGTCGCCAGTAGGAATCCTTGAAAATGTGAAGATCGCAGGAGAGAAACAGGAAGCTCCTACAAATGAGGTCGAAGCTCCCCTAACCCCGGGAGGCTGATGCGGGGTTGAGAAGCCCAGCAGAGTGAACTGGTTGGCAGATGGACCAACAAAACCGGTCCAGCGGGTGTCGGTCCAGGTTCACAGGAACCGAGCAACGATTAAAAAGGGCGGTAATGTCGCCAGCCCTTCCCCTACCTTTTCTTCGTTTTGCATGTTTGGAGTCTATTCATATGCTGCTTTTTGGTATTTGGGTTAGGTTTCATGTGATTTCTGCTTTCGAGTCTCTATGGAGCCTACTTTTTCCCTTGATATGGTTGTATTCAACGACCATGTGGTGCTTCAAATATATCATGCTCCGAGGTGATGTTGTATCCTCTCTTATTCATTCCCCTCTTCCCCCACCCTCCCCCCGCCTTCACAGGCCATCGAGCTTTCCTCAATCTATTGTCCACTTCTTCCCTAGCCATCGGCCTACCTTCCGAGTCCCCTTGCTCCCTTAGCCGCCAACCAACCACGTCCAGCTTGCCTAGCCTCCTCCACCCCCTAAATCCTAGGCGATCCACCATCCTTACTTTCCCATGCTACCATTACTACTCCTCAATCACCTCACCAGCAACACCACTGTCATCGGATCTTCTCTTCCGATCCTAGCCCGAGTTTGGTGTCGTTGTATTTCCTTTTTAGTGTGTTTCGTGTTTGTAACCCTAATTCAGTTGCTAATAAAAATTTGCTTTTGTTTCCGTTAATTTCTGAATTAGTTTCGACATCAATTATCCTTATCGATATATCCTTATCACTCCAAAAGCATTTTTGTATCACTTGGAGGCAGAAAATTAAGAACTATGGAAGGCAAAGTTTTAAGTAAGGCTGGAAGGGAAGGAGGGGAAAAAAAAGTGAAGAAATAATGACAAAAAGGAAAAGCCACACATTTACTTAAGAAATCTAATTTTTTGTAGATTCTTCTGGAACTGCAAATCAAATGGTGGGCTTACAAATTCAAATGAAGAGGAATTATATTGAGGCAAAAATACTATATAAGGATAATTGATTTATCTTCGAGTTTTATAAGAAAACCAATATTTTTTTAACATTGTTAACGAAAGAATAAGATTTCAAGGAAATAGGAAAAAGAAAATTTGCCCGGATGAAGATATTATAATATTGATAAAATACACAAATTTTAATATAGGGCAGCAAATGATTTGCAGGTCTGATATTTCATAGAATCTTTTTCATATTACGCATGTCATTAGCACCTAATGTTGCTGGCAAAAAAAGTGTGTTTCTTATGTAATCACTTGTTATAAAAAAAAATTAATTGTACTTATATTACTTAAATCTTAAAATTAATTTAAAAAATGATACCTAATTAAATACCTAAATATATACTTTCACATCTCATGTTACACTCGGACACATTTTTATATATGTTAACTGATAATAAATGCAACTTATGCAATCAATTGTTATAAAAAAAAAAGTTAATTGTACTTATATTACTTAAATCTTAAGATTAATTTAAAAAATGATACCTAGTAAAAGACCTGAATAAATACTTTTACATCTCATGTTATACCCGGACACATTTTTATATAAGTTAACTGATAATAAATGCAAAACTATATCAAGCATTTTAAAATGATTTACAATAATCCTATAAAAAAAAGAAATTCATGAAAATTCATTCTATGCGAGATGAAATGGCAAATGATGATAACGTCTGCATGGAGAGGCAAAAGATTTGACGAATAAGTTTCAATTGGAGTCAAAAAGGATTTTCAGTCTCTCGAAAGAGAATATTATGTGCGGAGTTTGCATACAAGCGAACTCCTGACACAACGGTGTACAACATGATTGTATAAGGAATCTGAATACACGCGGACTCCATACCTAATATTTTATCCTTGATTCTAAAAGTCAGTGTGCTACACTTAAAAAATAAATTATGGATTATTGATTAATGATTAAGGCTGCATTTGGGAGAGCTTATAAGTGCGGCGGCATTTTGAAAAATGCCGCCGCACTGTTTGGTTAGGACTTATTAGTGCTTATCAAAAAACTCTATTTTATTTTTTACATTACACGCGATACGTGCCCTCACTCCCGCGGTCTGCTTATTTGATCGCGTTTTTGGATAGGAATTACCCCCGTGACCTCGTGACCCCGTGATCCCGTGCATCCCGCGACCCCGTGAAGCTTCTCGCAGGTCTGCGCGATCTCGGTCACTAACCCTAAGCTCTCCTCCTCTCCGATCGCCCCCATCCTTCTGGAGCCATACACAAGTATCTCCGTCCATATTATCCTCAGCTTTAAGCTTCGAGGCTGAAGAGGTATCTCGTCTTTTTCATTCCTCATCTTCTTCACCGCACACTGGGGCTTCGTCGGGACCATTCTTGTTTCATGGACACTTTCTGTTTTATCTGGCACTGTTTTGTTCGGTTGCTTTGCCTTTAATTGGTACTGGTTGCTTCGGCAGTTCCAGTAATTGATTTTTGCAGGGGTACATGGAGGACTTCTATTTCTTCTCTTTCTCTTGATTTCAAACTGAGGGCCTCGTGTGAGACATGGCAGCTTCCCATGGCTTACTGGGATCTATTTTTCTTTCCCTTGATTTCAAACTGAAGTCTTTATATTTTTATTTGCTTGCTTGGTTTAAGTTTAGAACAAAAGTGTTGTTCTCACATGGCAGCTTCCCATGGCAAATATTCTGCATTTATAAATTGCAATGATCCCTACTTTTGTTTCACAGATTCTTTCATATTTTTAGTGACATCCACCTTGATTTTTTTATACTGAAATATGTTCTGTTTATTTTTTGGTGCTTGCAACTATAGGCAAGTCACCATGGACTGACTGGAAAAAATTTTGGCTGAGCATCTTGTTCATTGTAGCATGGCCATAAAATCGGATGGGAAATACTATTAAAATAGGCTTGAGCTATTCTTCTTCATTGTCATATATAGCTCAATGATATTGTTTCATCTGTCACAATCTCTTGTGACTGTTGCTGTCGGAAGGCATAATTTGAGTTGAAAAGGAAATTGAAAGAAGATTCAATATTGTATATCAACATGTATCAATTTTAACATTTGTAAGTATATTTATGTTTTTGACCTGCTGCCCCCAGTCATATTGTAAGTTCTATTACTGGTAAGTTCTATATGTTGGTGATTATATGGTAGTTCTATTGGCATACTGAGATTATCTGTTTAGCTGAAGACTCTACATTCTGTCTTCCTGGTTTTTCCTACAGTTGTTCAATGCAATGTGGTCATTTTCATAGTTGGCTGAGGGACTATCATTGCTTATGGTTTCATAGTTGGCTGAGGGACTATCTCATTACTACTGCACTTTCCACTGCCTATAGCTTTCTGGAACTATTACTGATAGCCCATCTATGCTGGAACGTTTTGGTTAGTTATTTACAGTTATTGTAGGATCATGGTAGAGTTTTCTTCGGGTGTAATAGTAGTATTCCTGTCGGTAGACTGATGAAGGACTGTCTCCTTGCATTTGCTTACTATGCTGGAACAATTTTTGTCGAGAACACCTCTATATTTGGTACAATTCAAGAATAAGTTTTTATTTTTGACATTTTCTTGAGGCTTTTTCTTTTATGAAATAACTTTATTTTCTTCCTGAACTTCAATTGTGTATATATATGGGAAAGAAGGCAATGTATTGTCTTCAGAGTTCACATTGGGATTGCACATATAATAGGATTCACATACAGTGCTGTATTGCAGAATTCATAATATGGTGTTTTTCAGCAGCTTGGATGGCCTAAGGACAACCGCTGCTATGTTTATGCATTTTTTAGGGTATAAATATGTGGAGTTTATATGTTCAAGCAAGGTTGATTTTCTTGGGTTGTGAAGGATTGTCTTCTTTAGGTGCCTCATTTCAGTATGGATAATTTTAAGTTGGTGCCTCATTTCAGTATGCCTCATTTCAATACATGTTATAAGAATTGTCTTGTTTAGGTGCCTTATAGAAGATATGCTTCAATTTTGTTTTTTCTAACTATCTCACCATTATAAGTTATGCTTCAATTGAAATGCATCTGCAAATGAGTGCTTCAATTGAAATGCTGTGGAGGTATACTTTGAGACATACATCTGAAATACCTTTTTAAATAAGGTTTCGTATTATGATGTAAATTGCTAAATTTAAATTACATGGGAGTTAGTCAAAGACTTCTTCTTCTTCTATGTTGATACTGCATTACAAGATCATAATCAGCTTCCTTTTTGGTGTTAGATATGTAAATACCCCGACATATTATAGTATTTAAAGTTTATGTGCTAGATAAGCACAAAGGAGTGGTATGTATGTAAATGCCCCAGCATATTATACAAACGAGAGGAGTTCTGTCCAGCTTGGATGGCCCTACTCTTGTAGGGCAACCGTTGGTGGTGAAATGTTGAATATATGCTTACGGTGAAGATCACACTCTACACATGCAAAAATTGCAGGATGACCTCAATAATCTTCAGGCACAATCATCACCTGTACATAACTACCGGCGCTTTTTTCTTACTTGGAAGGCAAATCTGAATATCTTGCTACAACATATGTACCTGGATTCAAAGCAGTGTGTACTTCTCTATTTATGGGTTTATTCAAAATTTTGTTGCCCTGCATGCTATTTCAGTTAATATTTGAAGTAAATGTTGCAACTTTCTTCTTACAGGGGCTGAAACTTTTGTTGTTTACAGGGCTGAAACTTTTGTTGTTTACAGGGGCTGAAACTTTTGTTGTTTACAGGGGCTGAAACTTTTGTTGTTGGCGCAGATGTATCTACACTGAAGAGCATTTTAACTCAATATGGAGTCCTTTAAAAAAAAAAAAAACCAAATTGATATCTTTTATGCAATATTTTGATGCTATAAATATGTGTTATTTTTTATGCTATATGAAATATAGAGGTGCTAGATATAAAAATATTGGAATTGGGTGCATGTATGTAAACTGGATAGCTTCTTAACAGAAGCTATAGAGTATGCTTTACTGATTTATTGTTGTTTTGGAGATTAGACTGTTGTAATGCTATTAATTTATATCTAAAGTTGACTAACATATACATGCCATGGATAAGTATAGCAAGAAGGTATTTTGACTTCTCTACAAATGTGTCCATCTGATTGAGTCATCTGTATATTCTTGAACATGCTGTCTTTACATTGTATTGTTTGTTTCAGGCTTTGAGTGTGATCTTGATACATCCTTTCATTGTACTGTAAATGGAAAACTCATGGTTGTTATAAATGGAAAACTATAAATGCCTTATTGCACGTCAAATTGTAAATTGTCAGCATATGGATTATTGCTTCAGTATCATGATTTTTTTAATTGTACGTCAAATCGTCATCTTTTTTAATTGTACGTCAAATTGTCAGCATATGGATTATTGCTTCAGTATCATGATCAATTGGGTAAATTATTAGTTGCCATATGAATCAAATTTTGCTTTGGCTTTCCTGTCTTTAAATTGTCTTTGATCTTTTTTTTCTTTGCTTCTTATTTTTTTACTTGATGGAATAAAGCCCCATTTACTGCTTCAGTATAAATTAGCTGAGTCATCAACTCTTTTTGCTCTCCATAAAAAAAAATAAGGAAGAAAGATGGAAAAATAATATTGGTGGCAGGCTTCAAGCCAACTGATCCTTTTCCTTCATTGTTCAGAATTTAACTCCATGTCGAATCTAACCTTAATTTTCTTAAGCAGTGTAAACAAAATTCTTCATTGGTGGTAGATCATGCTCGTTTTAGGGAAATGAAATAATTTTTAGGGGGAAATGAAGTTAATTTCTAGCATGTAAAACATCAAAGTGAGTTCATTCCTGCTGCCTCTTAAACAGAAATATTTCTTTGTTTTTTTTTTTTCTGAGATGGATACTTTAAGCACATGCTTTATGAAGCTTTGCAAAACAATATATAAAGGGGACCTCTCTATATTTGTAACATATGAATATGCATTAGACACTTATATTTGCCCATAAGCTGAGTTGATTTGTTCATTTGTTTAACAGTCTGATAGCTGAGTTGATTTGTTCATTTGTTTATATGTTGGATTTGGAGGTTATAACTAGCTTTGTTCTACTTATATTTTGGATTTAAAAGAGCTTCATAGTCTTACATTGGATAACATAAGAAGTGAATTAGTATAAATGGTATGCAATGCTTTTATATATATATATATATATATATATATATATAACACACCCACACACACACACGCTTTGATGGTTTGCTACATGTTTACTGCAACATGTTTACTTATTGCTTCTAAATAATGTACTGCTACATGTTTACTGCCTGCTGCCTGCTGCCTACTGGGAGTGGTTTTACTGTCTGCTGCCTGCTGGGAATGGTTTTACTGGGAAGCTGGAAATGGTTTTATAGTGCAGTTTTTCTTTATATCAGCTTGGATGGCCCACGGGCAACCACTACTAGAAAAATTTTGAACTTGCAATTACTGCAATTGTGCAGTTTTTACTTTATTAGGAAAGGAATTTGTAATAATTGTAACTTTAGGGTGTTTAAGTGCTGTGATTTGCAACGGCAAGATGTTAGAACTTCATGTAAATAGCCTGTTCTAGAGGTTCGTGTAAATCATTTTGTATTGCAGTAATAAAAAACTTTAATGCTCTTTCCTCGTGGATGTAGATCACTTCGACCGAACCACGTAATTTGTTGTGTCCCTTTTCTGGTTATTTGGTTTTAATTATGTATTGGTGTGAAGTTGTATATTTCTACTTTCTCGCGCAATGGCGTTGAAGCAGATTAGACACCCCGTGCTTATGAGTACTTATCTGAGGATAACTGTTCTTAACTTTGTAATGTTGACGATGGTAGCAGAAATTCGGCAGGATAAATTTTATATGGGGCAATACTCTTGATATGCTATGACTACTTTTTGTACCTGAAAACAGAGAAGTTGTGCTGCTTGTATGCAGATTTTCCTTTATTCTATTATCCAAATGATTGTAAAATATATTAAATATTTGCAGGATGATGAGCTACAAGTCTGCAGTGAAGTCCGAGCAAGATCTTATCGTTGCTGACGGATTGTCGTCTTTAATACTCGCGTCAGCGTAAGGAATATAGTTACGTGCGGCGATTCTACGGATGCCTCGGTGGGGACGAGGATCGGAGGACTGCAAGTTCTTAGGTGGGTTGACAATACGTCCGTTACTTACATTATCCGTACGAACACCGTTGCTCGGGGATCCATGGTATCACAAGTTCGGGACATTGCTTCGAGTTCGATCGCTTCCCATACAAACAAGTTTGCTCACAGTTTTGTGGTGTCAGAACCAGACAACGATCGTCGTGATGTGCTCTTACATTATAAAATGAATGCTGTCATTTTTCTCTTTATAATTTTATCCTGTTATTTTTTCTTTTTATTTAGGTTTCATGAAACTCACTATTAGGTGTGGTCTGTATGTTTTTTGTATTTAGGTTTCATGAAACTTATTGTTTTGTTTCAGATTGTACTTGTATTTTAAATGTATTGTTATATTTTAAAACATTTTCATTAATATATTTGGCCTGGTTTTAAATTAGAAAATGGTTGAGTGGTGTATACGTGAATAATTTATAAAGCAAATGAAATAAATAAATTTATAATATGTTTGAAAATAAGATATAATTTTTTAAAATAAGATTTTATATTTAAAAGTAAAATTTTATATTTTAAAATATTTTTATTTAAATTTGAAATAAGATTTTATTAATAAAGGGGATCAGAATTTTTAATTTTTCTACAAACAGCTGCATATAAGCTATTTTCAAACCGCACAAACCAAACAACTTAACAGCTTATTCATTTTAGAGCAGTATCAGATCATTTATCCACAAACAATCAGAATCACTGTTTGCATATGCACTTCAAACCAAACAGATAAACAATTTATCCAGGATCAGTATGTTTATCGATGATTTATCGAATGATTCGCTTATCCTGATAATTCTGGATAAGTTCGCAATTGCTCTAAACAGTACCTAAATGTGTGTCATTGTGCTACAGTTAAATTAAATTTATGTGTGTCCACACACGCGCGTGCTTGCGTTTGTGTCTTAAAGACATATATATATATATATATATTAGATTTATTAGGTTCTCTTGGCTGGAGATCTTTTTTATGCTCCCTTTATCAGAGTCTGATTTCATGCCGTGTTATTTGGGGGTTACTATGCTATGGATGCCCGGGTTTTACTGTTTTTCTTTGTTGGAGTGTGGTTGCTTGACCTGTGCCAACCGTGGACTCTGTTTCTAGCGGCCTATTATCCGTTTGTGCTCCTATATAGGTGGATTTTCAGTTAAGTTGTTGGCATTTGTTTGCGGGTGATTTTTTTCCGTTTTTTGTTTGGAGGATCCTAGTTATATGGTTTGCTTGGGCGGGGCATGATATCATTATGTTGGTTGGCTGATTGGAGTCTACTGTTGCTCATATTGTTTCCATTTGGTTATGGAGGGAACCTCTGCTCCACTTTTGCTTTTGGATCTCAAGTGGACCTTCATTATAGGGACCTCTTTGCTGCATATTGTCAGTCGTGGTACTCCTCATTCCTCTGCTGCTCTGAGTTGTTCGCTGCTCTCTCAGCTCTTTGTATCTTACCATTTTTTTTCATATTGTGGTGGAACAATTTTAGTGCTCTTCATACATTATATTTTTAATAGGCTTCAAATTTTGCAGTTTTCTTACTTTTTCGGCATACGTGTAGTTTACTTTGAGGAAATTTTTGGCGTGGGTTGTATATCTGGTAGATGGGACCCTAGGGGTGAGAATCTGTACTTTTTGTTCATTTTTAGAGGGTCCGCTTTCTACATACCTTTGTACATTTACTTTGATTAATAAAATTGTCTCCGTGCTTCCCTGAAAAAAAGATTAGATTAATTAGGATTATTAGCTTTCCACGGCTGTTATTATTTATTAATTTCCCTTATTTTGAATTATGTAGTTTCCTTTTTATCATTATTCTAATTTTATTTCTTTGATTGTGGTTTTATTTCTTTCCATATTTGAGCCAATTGTAATTACGTTTCAATACACCTCTTTATATCAATGAGGATGCTGCTTTATTTCAAATCTGACATGGTATCAGAGCCATGACTCTAACCCTAATGGTTCCCTATCCTGCCGACAGCCACCTTCCAGCAACTGTTTTTTCCTATCTATCGTAGAACAGCATCTACGGTTCATTCCCTGTCGCAAAACAGCATCTGTGTTTTTCCTATCTGTGTTTTTCCTATCTGTCTTTTTCTTCCTTCAATCATAGCATGTATCTGTTCCCACTGTAGGTAGCCGCAAAGTTTCTGATATTGATTTTCCGCTGTTATTAGAGGTTTTGTCGGTCGTTGATTTCTAGCAGTTTTTTTCAGTCGTTAGCCAATTCTTCCCAATAAAAGCACTGCACTCTCCAACAGCATTATTGCAGGCTCTCTGAGCACTGTAGCTTTCCTGAGCACTATCGTTGGCCTTCTTTGCAAGCTTTCCTCCCTTACTTCCCTGTTGATCCTTCTCGTTGGGTTTGACGCCTGCCTCACAGATTTTATGCAGTTCGGCTCCCACATTTCCTGCAACCTTCTTTCAACTTTCCTGCAGCCATCTTGCAACCTCCCTGTCGCCTTCTTGCAACTTTCCTACATCTTCCCCGCAGTTATCCTACATCTTTCCTGCTGCTTACTTGCATCTTTCTTGCAGCATTATTTCAGCCTTCTTGTAGCTTTCCTGCAATTATCCGTCAGTCTGTGACTTACAAATTCATAATTATCTCATGCTCAGCCCTCGTCCATGCCACCTCGGACAAGTCACTCCACTCGTGTTTACTGTCACAGACTCAACTACACTAGGAACAAGTGTTGGAAACTTCATAGTAAACCGACATAAAAACCTTCAACCAAATCCTCTACTACCAATAGCCACTTGGCAACGTCCAAATCTACCACAGTTCAGCTAACTCCTACCTTGAACCCCCCAGAATCCTCTGAATCCCTGAGAAAATAGATGGAGGATTTGATTACGCTACAGGGAGTCAATCAATTCTCTGCAGGTACGTTGATCTGCACATCGACCAAGGTACTCTTCATATGGCTCTCACAGTTCCTTCCTCCTCTAGTCCGTAGATTATTGATTCAGGTGTCACGGATCACATGATTGGATGCTCGCAAGCTTCCTCAACTTACTATCCATGCTCTAGAAAGATACTGTCAAGATTACTGATGGATTCTGTAATTCCATTGCTAGTAAAGGGTCGGTCGTACTAAAGATCGGTCTAACTCTGAAGTTTGTTTAACATGTTCACTTATTGCAATGTAACTTGTTATCTGTCAATAAGTTGAGAAATGATTTTGATTGAGTGGTTATTTTCTCTTCTGATGATTGTGTTTTTCATGATCGTCATTCGGGAAGGATGATTGGAATTGCAAAGAGAATAGCTAGACTCTACTACTTCCAAGAGAAGGTCACGAAGAGAGAGGACACCTCTCAAGAGCTACAGTTTATATCGAGTCATTGAATGTCTCATCATGTTGTTGCATTATCAATTGGGTCATCCTAATTTTCAATATTTAAAAAATTTATATCCTTTGATGTTTTCTAACAAAAATCTCTCTAATTTAAATTGTGATACATGACAGTAAGCCAAGCATCACCGAGTCCATTATCCACCCCACAATCACACAGTGATCTATGAGGACCCACTTGCACTCCCAGTTACACCAACAAATGGTGGTTCTTGACTTTGATTGATGACCACACTCGAATAACGTTGATCTACTTTTTAAAAGACAAATCGGAGGTTGTTGTCCCTTTCCAAAATTTCTACACCTCAACTCATATTCAGGTTCTTCGAACTAACAACGGCGTGACTTTTTCAACTCTATTGGGGTGATTTCTTGATAAGTAAGAGCATCCTCCAACATAGCACGTGTTCGGACACTCCTCAGCAAAATGGGATAGCAGAGAAAAGAAAGCGTCACCTTCTTGATGTTGCTCGCTCAATTATGTTTCAATCCAATATCCCGAAAAGGTTTTAGAACGCTGTCATTCTGACTGTCTCCTATCTCATAAATAGAGTCCCCTCTATAATTCATAAGTTCTGAACCCCCCAATCCGTCTTAATGTCATGCTTCCCTGCTAATCGGGACTTCTCCACCTTATACCCCAAGATTTTTGGATGTAATGCTTTTGTTCGGAACACTGCCCACAATTGGAATAAACTTGATCCAAGATCCATAAAAAATATCTTTCTTGGGTACGTCTGATCATACCACTAAAAAAATCTATGTGAGTACTAATGTCTCCTTTGAAAGTGGTCCCCATTTTCCTAGCTTGGGCCGAAGTGAGGGGGAGCTTGGGTTCTTAGACACTGTCCCTTATCCTATTCTAGATGTTTCTCCCATTATTCTTATCGCTGAGGAGTCCCCTGTTTCGGTGAGTCCCCTGAATCGGTAAGTGCACCATCTTTGGATGTTTCTCCCATTATTCCAATCACTGAGAAGTCCCCTAATTTCGTAAGTGAGCCATCTTTTCCTCCCACTATCCGTGTCCACACTCGGCGCACTTGTTTCAATGCTCCTACTCTTGAACCTACTACCTCCTTACAGAGCTTGACTCCACTCCAGGCGACATCCTCAGCACAATCCCTCCTCTAAATAAGGAGATGAGTTCTCAGAGTAAGGTATGCAATCATATATGCTCCCTCTATTCTATGACAAAATGTTTCTTTCCACGGTTTATTGCCGACCTACAGAGCATCTACTACTGCCCTGACGGACCATCAGATCTCAACTACTATTGAGGTTGCTCTTGCAGATTCAGCCTGGAAAAAGGCAGTAATGGAGGAGATGAATGCTCTTTAGCGAAACTATAGGTGAGAAGTCATTGATCTTCCTCGAGGTAAGAAAGCTATAGGGGTGTCGATGGATTTTCAGCACCAAGTTCAACCATGATGGATCTTTTGAAGGCAATAAGGCACGGCTGGTTGCCAAATGGTACTCTCAGAACTGCGGAGTTGATTATGAGGATACATTTGCTCCAGTGGCCAAATTAAACATTATTCGGGTCCTGTTATCCCTTGCGGTGAATCTGGATTGACCTTTATTCCAGCTAGATGTCAAAATTGCAATCTTGAATGGACAACTTACAGAAGAGGTATGCATGTCTCTCCCTCCAGCCTTTGACTCTACTCATTTCAGAAGGTAAATGTGCAGGCTGCGAAAGTGCCTCTATGGGCTAAAGCAGTCCCCAAATGCCTAATTCGTCAAGTTCACAAAGGTGGTTGTGGACCATGATTTTACTCAAGCTCAATCAGATCAAACTCTTCTTTTGGCATTCCTCTAATGGTCAGGTACTCTAATGGTCAGGTAGCTATCATTATTATATATGTTGAAGATATTATCTTACAAATAACAATCTCACAACAATTAATAATTGAATGACATTTTACTAAGTACTTGCAATCCCTCTGGTACTTCTTAGGCATGGAAGTTGCTCGATCATCTCGAGGCATTTGTCTATCTCAGCAAGAAATATGTGATTGATCTCTTGACAGAGAACAACTTCTTCTGTGCAAACCCGTGTCCGTCTCTATGGATCCCAATGAAAAATTATTTGACATTCCAAATGTTGTCTATCAACAAGACTCACTACTAGCGCCTTCTGGGAAAACTCATTTACCTCGCCCATAGCCCCGAGATATATCACACAGCTGGTATAGTGAGTCATGCATAACTCGTATGAGCACCATCTCCAATCTGTCCACCAGATTCTCCACTATTTAAAAGATATACCGGGTTCAAGTTTGTTTTTCTCTCATTAGAACACTCGGTCTATTGTTGCATACACAGATGCTCATTGGGTCGGATCGGTTCATGATCTACGTTCCATTTCGATGTATTGTTCATTTGTATGGAGAAATCTTATCATGTGGAAAAGCAAAAAGCAGTTTGTGATAGCCCGGAACAGTGTTGAAGCTGAATTCTAGTCCATGTACTTGAGCATCTGTGAAGCCCTCTGGTTACGCGAACTTCATATGCCAACGCCCGTCCTGCTGCAGTTATTCAATGATAATAAGGCTGCTATCAGTATTGCTCACAGTCCAGTCGAGCATGATCATACTAAACAAGTGGAGATTGACAGATACCTCATTAAGAAAAAGATTGAGTCTGGGGAAATTTGTGTTCCTTTTGTGCTCTCTAATGGTCAACTAGCAGATATCCTCATAAAAAATCTTCCTCGTACTTTGTTAATGACATCAAATCCAAGTTGACCATGATTGACATATATGGTTTAACTTGGGGGAGAGTATTAGATTTATTAGATTTATTGGCTTTCCATAGCCGTTATAATTTATTAATATCCCTTATTTCGTATTATGTAATTTCCTATTTATCAATATTCTGATTTTATTTCTTTGATCATGTTTTTTCTTTCCCTATGTGAGTCCATTGTAATTGAGTTTAAATACCCCTCTTTGTATCAATGAGAGATATATTGTTTTATTCTCAAATCTGACAACATACATACATACATACATACATACATACATGCATTCTCTTAAGAACTCTAGAGTACATTTTGATGATTTAAATTATGCACTCATTAGTATTGATAATTACCATGAATATATTTGAATGATCATAGAAGTGCACATATGTTTTGTGACAATCTAAACAAATTAATTTTCTACTCGATCAATCCTGGTTAGCCAAGTTAGGTGAGGAGATGGAGGAAAATGTATCTGAATGTATCTAACTCGCTTGTCAGCGAGGATTATCTCCCATGCTAATATGAGATGATGATCAGCATGGGACTTCATAAAATATAAAAAAGAATACTTCTTTATCGGACATATTACTATGACGACCTAAAGCGACCAAGGAGGTCATTCAAAACTAGAATAATATCAAATGATGAATTCTGTTAAGGTATGAAAATTCATATCTTAAGCAAAGAAGAGAATAAATATACAAGCGAAAAATTAGTCTCAAAAGTGAATTATTTCTCGAAAACATAAAATTACAAAAATTGAGTAAATCTAACATCCGTTAGTTTAAAAAAATAATAATTATTGCATACAGACCTCCCGAAACATTGATATTTACAAATCAAGCAAGCAGCAGATTTTTTTGAACCACAAACTGATGCATTTAGAAGTGCCATGGTCAAATTACTGAGAATATGATAAAAATGAAAAACATGATTTGGGGGATGAAAGAGAATGCTTAATTTGTAAATAGCATTGTTTTCCGGTGTGATAAAATTTTGATATTTGAGTGACAATTTGAAAAATGGATGAAAGAGGGTGTTTGATTTGTAAATAGCAATGTTTCAGATATTTTGTATGTGATTGCTAAAAACAATTCTAAAGATTCCAATGCATAATTTAAGGAAAAAAGTTTTAAAAGGGATTAATCATTTCAAGAAATTATATTCTTAAACATCTATTATCACAACAATCCTGCGAACTAATCATTTCATCGAAGACATTAATAGCAAAAGAAATGGACTAAAATTAGAGCTTCATCGCAAACAGAAGTGCAAAGAGTTAAAGCTAAGAGAAGCAGATGTAGAAAGTGTTGTACATGAGGCTATGAGTCTAAGATTAATAGCAAATGGCAAGGAGGAAGACACTGACAATAAACACGAAAAGTAAGGTCAGATGTGTAAGTTGGATCACAAGGGGCCAAACCCTACAAGCAACCAAAGAAAGAAAGAAAGGATTACGTGCCCTCAAGTTGAATAAACTAAAAGCTTGCTGTGAAGCCTGTTTAGCATAGAAATATTTTTACAATTCTATGACGTAAAGAATTCAGGTTGTATAGGCGATTAGTGTATCAATTGTTTAGTGTAGAAAAGAAATCAAATGTCTAAAAAACGTTTTCTTCCGCTATGTTACAAATCATTAACAAAGCTTCCATGCACATTTAACATCATTCTAAATCATTAAAAGAAATAATATTCACTCTATTGTCATAGTTGCTTCTCTTTTAAATGCATTTCTTATACATTAGCTGCGTGTCAAAATTTGATGTTGCAAACTAGTCACAGAAAATCCTCTGAATTAATTTCTAGCCCGTTCTTAAAAAAATGATCGGGATCTCTTATATATATTGTGCACGATCATAAATAGACAGAAAGATAAATAGCAATAATTAACCCAAGGCCAACAATACATTCTGAATGACTTACCTAGAAGAAGATATCATCCCAACAAAGATTTTATAGGCCCCGTCATCAATTTCACCTGAAGCATTTTCAGGGTCTGCATAGGTTCGAGGAAAATGATGTAGCAGCTTTCGCACCTATTGGAATCAAAAGCAAAATCAAATATTAGAAGGATTAAATCATAAAATGTCGCCAAGAATTTAATTCCAATCAAGTGAAAAGATATCTGACCGTGTGGAAACCACATTCTTCAAGCCTACGGCACTGTCTAAGGGTTGTATCTGGAATAATCTTAACAGCAGAATCCAAAGTTGATTCAAGATCAGTATTTTGTGGTTTTGATTCTGCAATTAAACAAGTTTCGTTGCCACTAAACTGAACTAAATCTGCTCCACCGTCCACATCTACTTCTGGAGAATCACGGAGCAATGTGGAGAAATTATGCTCATTAGAAATTGTAGTTGGTAGCTGAGGTTGAAGGAACTGGCATGCATCATTAAATTCGTTAGCACTAACTTCATTAGTTTCTTGTGTCCGCTTTCTAGTTGCAGTATCAGGAAAGTTTCTACTACCTTCAGTTAATAAAAGTGTCTGTTGGCTATTTTCCCATTGAACCTCGTTATATAGTTTAACAGGTGATGAATCACCAACTGTGATGCAAGGAAATCTTGCATTAGCTAATGCAAAATCAAATTCTTCCTTCATGCCATTCATATCAAAAGATTCATCCCGGAATCTTTCAGCCTCAATAAAGTCATCTATGTTGTTATAACATGACAAAGCTGAAACCTACAAAAAATTTTGACATGTTTCAGAAGAATGAAATGTTATCCAAGTCCAAAAAATGAAAAGCATGCACTTTATTACATAGAACGTAAACCATTCACTGAAAAGGCAATCGTTGGTCAACAAGGAGGAACAAATATGGAAAAGTCAATACAGTAAGTTAACATATGATACATTAATATAATAATCAAATTCTAAAAAAAAGTAAACATTTAAAAAATCTAGAGAAAATAACATTGAAAAACTCCTCAATTCATCCCTACAACCAACTAAGGTTTCAGAATCAACCCTGAAGATCATATGTAGAGTACATCAAAAACAAATCAGAGAAGGAAACAAAAGGCTAATTCTCAATGACATGATCACCTGTAGTCTTTGAGCATATGACAGGATCTAGTCAGCATTGACAATGTGGAGTAGTAATATTCTGAGTGGGCGAAGAAGCCGTAGGAGGAAGAAAGAGGTGCAGCTTAAGCTTCAAGATCAAAAAGGAGCAGATTGCGGCATGCTTCTGCAGAGAAAACAAACCATAACAATCCCAACAGTGGGCAAAGAAGTCACAAAAAGTAAGAGAAATAAAATATATTCTCTTACACATCATCACCATGGTTAATAAATTGCACAACCACATAAAGTTGGAGAAAACTTTCTCTATAGGACAGCCGAGGAATATGGGAGGCTGCACGTGAAACCTACTATAGGACTAAAATTTGTTTATAGTTATTTGAGAATTAGACTACACTATATGATCTACGTCAAAGAGAATTGAATGTCACTAAATAATTCAAAACACACACACTGTTGGCTGCAACTAACATGTACGAGGTTTGTTCCTAGAATGAGCATGCCTTGCAAAGGAGAAGTACAGAATAAAAAAGAACCATCAAATTCCTTTTTGGCCTTAATAAATACCCAGATGAAGTTAGGAAATGAATCATGGGAATTAAACCCATCCCTAACATTCGAGAGGCCTTTGTAAAAGTTTGAAGGAAGTTTAAAGGAGAGAGGAAGAAAGTTGATGATGACAGACAATCACACCCCACCATCTATTGAAGAATATGCTTTGTACACTCAAAACTCCACTTAGAAAAACAATCCCAAAAAAGGACGATCATGGTGAGACCATTGTAAAAAACCTAATCACGTGAAGGAAAAATGTTGAAAATTACAAGGCAAACATGCAGACTGAAAGACATCAAATGGCAGATATGTTAGAAAAAACCATGCAGTTGTTGCTGTCACAACCAACAACGATTTAGAATCCAGCCCGTTCACCAGGGAGTTGAGGCATTGAAGAAAATGTTTAGTAATAGTTCTAGTTCTGGACAAACATCAAAATCCTTTGTCGAGCACCTATTAACCAATTAGCACACTAAGGTATTTTATCCCATGCTTTAGTGACCAAAGAAATAAATTAAAACATTGGATAGTTGACTCTGGAGCCTCAGATCATATGACGAGAGACATCAACATATTCAAAAATTACATTCCATGTGCCAATCACTATGCAGTTTGAATGGTTGATGATTCATTATGACTGGTATCAGAAACTGAAATCAGTCAATAAAGGATCTTCATCTCTACTCTATTCTTTATGTCCCAAAACTAAATTGAAACCTACTCTCAATCAGTAAACTTACTCATAGCTTAAAATGTCACTAAATTTTATTTCAATTATTATGATTTGCAAGTTGTGGATTCGAGGAAGGTGATTGACAATGCTAAGATGCATAATGTTCTCAAAGAAAATAACTTCATCAGTATCTAATGTCATCTGTCGAATTGTATTTTATGAACCCAGTTCAAATTTTGTCACTATAATTTCAGTTGAAAGTCAAGTCACATTGATTCATTGTCATCTTAGTCATCCAAATTTTGTGTACATGAAAAAAAATATGTCAACATTTATTTATCACTAGAAAGTCTAATATTTAGCAATGTAAAACTTGTTAACTTACAAAACAAACAAGACATATAAACTCTAAATTACAATAGAAGTCTTCATATTTTTTTTTGTAATTCACAGTGATATATGGGGACCCTAACAAGTAAATAACAAAATGGGGCATGATGATTTATATCATTCATTAATGATCACACATGAATATCATGGAGATTCCTTGTGAAAACAAATCTAAAATAGCCACCATATTTCAATCTTTTCATCCATGACTCGCACTCAATTATGAAGCAAAACTCAAATTCTTAAAACTGACAATGCTAAAAAATACTTTAATCCCATACTTAGTCCTTATCTTTTCAAGTATGGTAATATCCATATAAGATCTTGTTTGGATACTCTTCCACAAAATGGGTTCACAAAAAGGATACATAAACATTTACTTGAGGTGGCCCATGTCAATATGTTGTTTAATCATGTGCCAATTTTTTTGGGGCGAAGTCATTCTCACAGCCATATTCTCATCAATAGGATGCATACTTAAGTCCTAAAATTTTATGTTACCCGTAATATTCTCATGAAATTCTACCCACATCATCGCACTTTTTCTTGTGACTTACCATTGAAGGTTTTTAATTGTTTTCTCTTAGTTCACATCAAACAATAACACTGTACCAAATACGATCCCAAGTCCTCAGATGCATCTTCCTTAATTACTCGTCGAATAAAAAATGGTACAAATGCTCCTCACTAACAACTAGAAAAATATATAACTATATGGATGACAACTTTTTTGAGAATCAATCTTATTTTCCCAAATTTAAAATTCATGAGAACTCAAGGAAATATCAAATTTGAGATTTTTGCCAAGATACGCAAGTCATTTTTCCTTTAATGGAAATAAATTTTATCCCTCAAGCAGCTCCACTTGAAGAACCAAACTTTGTCATAGAAAAGGTCCCAATTATCTCTACTTCATTCAAAAAGAAAGCAATGATCAGAAATTTAATGTCTACACCAGAAGATAGAGCACTGAGCATGTAGAGGACACTATACAGACCATAACTGAGCCAAAACCAAGTCCGCTTGATAATCATAATGGCATGGATTTTCGCAACTCATGACTCTCTTACACTAATGGTTAAAAAATTTAATTAACCAATTACACACATGAATGGTATCTAAAGGTGCACTAATCATCTAATTAAAAGATACGTAGCTTATGGGAAGTTATCATCATCTTACAAGACCTTTGTGACAAGCATTAACAGTGTGTAGGTTTTCAACTCTACCAAGAGACTGTAAAGGTTCCAGCATGAAAACAAACAGTTGATGAAAAAATTCGGGCTCTAGAAAAGAATAACACATGAAAATTTATAGAGTTACCTAATGGAAAAAATTTTGTATGTTGCAAACGCATATTCATAGTCAAATACAAAGGAGATGAAAGAATAGACAGATTAAAACCAAATTAGTTGTAAAGGGCTTCACGTAGTCATACGGAATTGACTAACAAAAAACATTTACATTTGTTTGCCAAAATTAATACGGCTCGGGTTTTACTCTCTTTCAGCAAATGAAGATTGGTTTTTATACCAACTTGATGTTAAAAAAGACTTCTTGAATGGTAGCTTTAATTTAAAAGTATGCATGACTATACCTCCGGGCTTAAAAGATGGGTCAAACAACAAGTTGGTTTGGAAGTTAAGGTCCTCATATGGCTTGAAGGAATCTCCTCATAATTGGTTTAACAAATTTGTTAAAACAGTAATTACAAATGATTATCATTAGTGTCAAGCTGATCATACATTGTTTGCTAAATCCGATCCTAGAGGGAAAATTTTTATTCTCATAATATAAGTAGAAGATATTATCTTGACAGGTAATGATTCAAAAGAAATTATCAGACTAAAAAGAATGCTTTCAACAGAATTTGACATCAAAGAACTGAAAAATTGTCATATCGTAATTAAATGAAACTAGCATGCTTGGTGAAAACTAGTTAACACGCCGGTGAATTCCAACAAAATGCTGAATAGAAGTGAAGAAAACAGTCTTAGTTGAAAAAAAATATATCGAAAACTGGTGGGTAAAATATTTTACCCATCACAAACAAAACCAGATATTGCATGCTCAGTCAGTATAGTGAGTCAACGCATAAATAATCTAAATGAGGATCATTTGGAAACAGTGAACAAAATTCTAAGATACTTACATGACTCGTGGATATAATTTGCTCTTCAAAAGAACTAAAAAATTGTGAGATTAAGGTTTACATAGATGATAGTTGGGCAGAAGAGCAACTAATAGGAAATCAACTACTAAAAATTACCATACATTTAGAACAATCCCATCACATGAAAAGCAAAAAAACAAGTTGTTATTTCTTGAAATAATGTGGGCATATGAATATCAAGCTCTTGCACTAGGAATATATGAGGTAATGCGAATTCAAAAGCCATTACAAGAACTTAAATTGAAGCGAAAGACATAATTAAGATGTCTAGTGAGGGCCAAGCAGCTGCTAGTATAGCCAAAAACTTTTGCATCATAACGGGACAAAACACATTGAGATGGACAGGCGCTTTATCTTAAAAAAGATTAACAATAGAATTGTTCACCTCAGTTATGTTTCATACGACTTTATATTGTTGATATTCTCACCAAAGCACTACGATGAATTGAAGTCTAAGCTTGGTTTGTACAATATATACAACTCAGTTTAAGGAGCAAATATTACATACACCGGGCGTAGGTGCTGACTGTGGTATTCTAGTAACAATGGGGTGGTATTGCACATCAATATCACCCTAATACCACTCAAATACCACCAATGTCACCCTAGTACAACGTCAATACCACCAATCCACATATATCTCATTCGCACGCAATAATTTTCCCAGCTTGAAGGAGGGGGGGAATGTAGAAAAGTAACAATCAGCATGCTTGATCATGAAGAAAGTTATTTACTTCTCTTGGAATATATTTCACTAATAGTGTTTATTTTTATTTTTACGTCCTATTTTCTATTATTTCCAATTTGGAGGGACTCCTATTTTGCTTCCTTTCATTATTATTATTATAATTATTATACATACATACATATATATATATATATATATATAGATGTGTGTCTGTGTCTGTGTCTGTGTGTCGCTCGCCGTGACTCTTTGGTAATGCTGCCTAGAGTAAGTCCCCTAGGATCATGGGTTTGATCCCGCCTGAGTGCATCTGCCTTACAGGACGGGATCGAGTGGTTAGGCACATGAGAGTGGTCGGGGGCTCGTATCATAACCTCTATCCATTCATTTAGAAATATATATACATAAATAAATATATATATGTATATATACAGAAAAGTGTAATGCAACAATGTGAGCGAGAAATAATTTTTTTCCAGAATTCTATAATCAAAAGTGATCTTTGATATTAAAATCCTTATTTTTTTATGTGATTCATATTCAGCACATCATTGCAATCGCATTAGTAGCCCACAACCCTTAAACATCTAGCATCATAAAATAACATTTTATTCTATTCCACTAAAGCAAGGAACTCTTCATTGGTCCTGATGCATCAAAATGGTAGCTGTCACTTTCTTAAATAAGAAGCTAAAAGAGGAAATATACCTCACGTAAGTATGAGTACGTTGCAACAGTACGGGAAAGAAATTGTCAACTGGAAAATACGGAACCCTTGCATAATAGTGCCATACACAAAAATAAAAATTTAAGCAGTTTTAAGTAGACAAATGCATAAGACGTACCATTTTCAGCAATTTCAACTTGTCTGAATTCCATGCTTCCCTAAGCCCGGTTGCTCCGTCTAGCAACTTCTGAGTAGACATGCGATTTGATTGAAAATGCCGATTTAAAAATTTTAAAAATACGAGGTTGCAGAACCTGTGAAAAGCATCAATATTATTAGAAAGTAAAAGGCTTCCACTATTGTGACACAAATAGCAGCAGCAGTACCTCATAGTCCTGCCAAATGTGAACTGACATCTACGCCTCAGATCAGAAGTTATTGAATAGGGAAAGTACCGCACGTGAAAACACTAAAATAGATTTGAACAAAAATGAATTTCAGATTAATTGCATCAACAACAACAGGACAAGGCATATCTAAAATATTAAACCTTTGCCAAATAAGGGAGGAGATGGGATAAGTTATGGTAGGGAATGCAGTGCCATACACATTTTACTAGTGTTTTTCTTTTCTTTTTCTTTCTTTAAGGCTTCAAAAACACGATAAAGAAGATTCAGTCTACCTGACAAACCAACCTAAATAACAGATTCTATATGTGATTAATCAAGTGCATCAAAGTTCATTCCTTAGTACAAGTACCTATCATGCTTATAGAAGAAAAATACATGTTCACAAAGAACATGAACGAACATGTATTTTTCAGCATAATAGATAAATACTTTAAAATGTTTACCAGAAAATTTTAATTAGGTAAAGAAACTCTACCAGGCACCAAAAAACAATCACCAAGCAAGTATGTAGTAAATTTCTAACCATGGTCGGAATTTAAGTTGATGTGACATACTTTAAAATTATGGGAGAGGTTAAATGAATAGGTTAGGACGTATTAAAAAGATTTCTATCAATAAATTTAGATTTATGTCGGGCAGGTCTACCATGGAAGCTATACATTTATTGAGAGGTTTGATGGAGAAGTTCAAAGATAATAAAAAGGATATCCATATGATTTTTATTGATTTAGAAAAAGCTTACGATAAGATTCCAAGTGATCCTTTGGAAAATTCTTGAGAAGAAAGGTGTTGATATGACTTATTCAAATCATTAAAGATATGTATGCAAAAGTTGTTACTTGTGTTCGAACACAGGATTGACCAATTTTTTTCCTATTTCTGTTAGTTTACATCAAGGATTGGCTTTAAGCCTATATCTTTTTGCTTTAATTTTGGATGGTCTTATTGGACAATTACAGGAGGATGTGTCTTGGTGTATGCTTTTTGACGATGATATCCTTTTCGTGGAAATGAAGAGAGAAAAAGCTCAGGAAAAACTTGAATTATGGAGGTCTACCTTGAAGTCTAAAGGACTTCATTTGAGCATAACTAAAACTGAATACATGGAATGTAATTTTAGCAGTAGTAGCTCTTGTGACAGCAATGTAACTATGGGTGATCCAATTATTAAAAGGTGTGAACGCATTAGATATCTCAGATCTATTGTTCAAAGTGATGGTGATATTATTGGGGATGTTATTAAGAGAATTCAAGTTGGTTGGTTGAAGTGGATGAATGCTTCGAGCCTAATGTGTGGTAGAAAAGTACCGCTTAGACTGAAAGGAAAAGTTTATAAGGTGGTGAGACCTGCAATGCTATATGTCTTACAACAAAGTTAAGTGTCGCCGAGATGAGAATGATTAGGTGGATGAGTAGTTTTACACTTAGAGACAAAATGTGAAATGAATATATCCGTGATAAGGGTTGGTGTAGCTCCAGTGACGGACAAAATTAGAGAGAGTCGTCTTAGATGGTTTGGTCAAATTAAACGTCGACCATCCGATGATCCGATTAGAAGAGTAGATGTTTTAAATTCGACTTATGTTAAGAAAAGCAGAGGTAGACCTAGGAATACTTGGGCATATTGTATAAAAAATGATCTTAGTTTATTAGAATAAAATGGAAAATGACACTAAATAGGATGCAATTGAGAAAAAGGACCATGTAGCCGACCCCACTTAGTGGGATAAAGGTTTTGTTTGTTGTCGTTGTTCTTGTCGGTCAAAACAGCCCTATAGTGAGGGAGTGCCTCCCTCAAATTTTTAATATGTTAAAAAATAATAAGTTTTAAAAGTTCTCCCACACTCACTGTATAATATTATCCAATCTTCAAAAAAAATACCAACTTCAACACTTTGTCCCTATATTTTTTATTAAAATTTTACATTCTTATATATTTATAATTCCATTTTGTAAATCTTACTAAATTATGTTAATAGCTATCTGATTTTTTTTATAGAAATACTAATCATAATCATAATTATAATCATGATAATCATAATCATAATCATAATAATCATAATACAACAACAACAACAAAGCCTTAATCCCACTAAGTGGGGATGGCTACATGAATCCTTTTTCTCCATTGCGTCTTATTTAGTGTCAAACTTTCATTTAATTCTAATAATTAAGATCATTTTTTATGCAATAAGCCCAAGTCTTCCTAGGTCTACCTCTGTCTTTCTTAAGATAAGTAGGATCTAAAACATCCACTCTCCTAATTAGATCATCAGGTGGTCGACGTTTAATGTGACCAAACCATCTAAGGCGACTCTCTCTAATTTTGTCCGTCACTGGAGCAACACCAACCCTATTAGAGATATATTCATTTCGAATTTTGTCTCTAGGGCTGTCAAAACGGCTAGTTGTTCGCGAACAGCTCATGTTCGGCTCGTTAAGAAGCTCGTCTTTGGCTCGTTCGCTAAGTTAAAAAGCCTTAACGAGCCGAACACGAACAAAGATTTGTTCGTTCGTGTTCGGCTCGTTTTGGCTCGAAATACTATTCCTCAATTTTATATTTATATATATATATATATATATATATATATATATATATATATATATATATATATATATATATATATATATGTGTGTGTGTGTGTGTTGTATGTATGTATGTATGTATGTATGTATAGATACATACATATTATATATCTATATCTATATATCTACACATATATCTACATACATACATACATACATATATCTATATATATATTTCTATCTATATGTATATATAGAAATACATACATACATAAATACATACATACATACATACATAATGAGTAGTATTTTTAAAAAAACTAAAAGATTTATAATTAATTGAAATTATTAAGTAAATAAAATAAAAAGTATTAAATTAGATTCAAATTATGTTTTAATATAAACTATAATTCTTAAATTTAACTCAACCCTTAACATTTTATGGTTACGTGATTAGAATTGTCAAAACGACTCTTTGTTCGTGAACAGCTCGTGTTCGGCTCTTTAAGCAAAAGAGCCGAACACGAACACACTTTTTGGGCTCAAAATATAAACGAGTCGAACACCAGCTGAGCCTTGGCTCGCTCGTGTTCGGCTCGTTTACACCCCGATTTGTCTCTACGAGTAAAGCCACTCATCCACCTAATCATTCTCATCTCAGCAACACTTAACTTAGCATCATGTTTCTCCTTTAAAGGCCAACATTCAGCATCATAGAGCATTGCAGGTCTCACCACCATCTTATAAAATTTTCCTTTCAGTCTAAGCGGTACTTTTCTATCACACAAAAGGCCGGACGCATTCCTCCACTTCAACCAACCAACCTGAATTCTACTATTAACATCCCCATCTATATTACCATCACTTTGACAATAGACCCAAGATATCTAAATAGTTCACACCTTTTAATAATTTGATCACCCAAAATTACACTTTTGTCACTAGAGCTATTATTACTAAAATTACATTCCATGTATTTAGTTTTAGTTCTACTCAAACGAAGACCTTTAGATTTCAATGTAGACCTCTATAATTCAAGTTTTTCCTGGGCATTTTCTCTCGTCTTATCCACAGGGAGTATATCTTCAAGAAAAACATACACCAAGGTACATCCTCTTGTAAATGTCCAATAAGACCATCCATAATAAAGCAAAAAGATATGGGCTTAAAGCAGATCCCTGATGTAAAACAACAGAAATAGTAAAATATTTGGTCAATTCTCCTTCAGTTCTAACACATGTGACAGCTCTAGTACACATATCTTTAATGACTTGAATGTAAGTCATATCAACACCTTTCTTCTTAAGAACTCCCCAAAGAACATCTCTTGGAACCTTATCGTAAGTTTTTTCTAAATCAATAAAAATCAAATGTAGATCCTCCACTTCTCCATCAAACTCTCAATAAATGTATAGCTTCCATAATAGACCTGCCCGGCATAAATCCAAATTGATTATGGGAAATCTTGGTAATACGTCTTAATCATAATAATAATAATAATAATAATACTAATAATAATAATAATAGTAATAATATATATATATATATATATTATTTGAATTTCAATGCAAGTCGCAACCGTCACGCCCCCGATCGGGGCATAGAATTAACCCAAGCAAATATAGACGGTAGGACAGTGAGCATTAAGATTTATATATTCATTTTCTTATAACTAAATATTAACAAAAGAAAGAGCCGCTTAAGAAACTAAATTAAAACGATACAATTAAATTTATCTCATTACAGGTTGTCTATGTCTTTTATAAACAGTTTCTTTCTATCATTCATCTTTTAATCAATTAAAGTAATCTGAAAAAAATTAGTTTAAAATAACAGTGAGCTAAATAAAGTCGATGAAAAAAAAAAAACTCCTAAACTACATTAATACAAAAAATAATAATAAAACAATATGTATGCTAGTTAAGCTTTTAATAAATCAATATAAATATTTGATATCTTAAGAATATGATACTATTCAATAAATCTTACTTATCAATGGTATATTTATCACTTCTATATATATACAACAGTTACAAAAATACCGTCTAAAATTTATATCAATTAAGGTACTTCAATATCAATATCATTTTTTATACACATGCACAGACACTTTAGCGTTTTTCAGCTAGTACTATAAATGGGTATCTCCATTAAAGTCAATCATAAATACGACCAGTCAATATAGACAAATCATTCATGTGTTCGTCGCATTCCATATATATATAATAACTTAATTACATTATTAAACTGTCCCTTACCATCCCCGATCGCAAGCGGCAAGGCTTAGGCTCGCACGTTATTTCTCTTCCCCTTCTTGGGCTCGCTCGATCGGGTTCAAGTCTCATTGCACGCGCGGGGACACCTGCACTCGCCTCCTCCTCAATAGCGTCGCACTTGCTATTGGGCATCGTCCAACTACACTATCGTCTAACTTTGTCTATGAGGAAAACCCTAACTTGCGCTAGTACGTCCTCGCAAGCATCATTCAACTCTCGGATAAGTAAATCTCGCCTCTGTCGCCCCTCGTGCGCGTCATTATTTATTCACAAAAGCATCCTTTCATGTTCTCGTCCTTTCTTGCTTCAACTCCCACCTATTCAGCTTCCCGCCCCTCTCGCTTTCTTTCCCCCGTTTCGGTTCCCTCCCTTCAATTCCCTTGAGAAAATGAAACAAGGCGTCGCATTAACTCACCTACTCATCACTACATAAATGATATACACCTCATTGGCTAGAGGATTATCACTTCATATATTGCTAGCTTGGGGCGAACAAACAACAAGTACATTTTACTTTTAGCTAAGTTTGTCATGTCTTAGACATGTGTACTCTCTCCATTTGCTCAAATGATTAAGATTGTTCGCCATAATACTAGACATCATCCAATGCCTCCATGGTTGTGTTATAATAATGAGAGCAAGAAGAATATATTGGCTATAAGGATAAATGCAAAGTAAAGAATGAAAACGCAAGTATGATCTTCCTTCCCTAAATTTTCTCTTCACCCTTATTAATTCCCAAATTCTTCCATCATTTTTTCTACTCTCGCTACTTTTGGAGTTTCCAGTAAACTCATCAATCATCATTTATCCTCATAAATTGGTGCTTTCGATGATCCCTTCCACATCTTTAGGCATTCTCCATGTCGAAACATTGGTACTACCAAATTAGGCAAATGTGTACCCTCGAATAATAGTGTTGAATTTTTTGTACAAATACATGCTCCCATAGTACCACAGATGTAGTAGAGTTCAGCTGCAATGTCACGGCTAGTACAGTTCCGCCCCAGTTCTCCCCCTTTCTCTTCCGCAATGGGATTCACTCAATCACCAATAATAGCAAAGAGCTTAAGGCACAAGAATCAAAGTTTTGTATCGATGGATCAATTTCTCTATGGAACTCAATAATTTTCGCCTTGATGTAATCGATTATTAAAAATAGATGCTCTAAAGAGCACTTAATAAATTTCATTCTAATATGCATAACAATTTAGAAAAATCCACATAGGATATAATATAGCTTGGCTACGATATTAGTAAACTTGTATTAAATCATTCATCTTCATCTTTATTATCATTTCTTCATTACCAATTACAAGAAACTTATTTTTGCTATCTTCAAATGCATAATATATATGCTCTAACTCATTTGACAATTTTGTCGTTTCTTGCAAAGAGATCATTATCGTAAGTTATGTGGTTGTGTGATTATCTATGTTTTAATCCCCTTAGCACAATAATGATAAAGCAAATACTATATAACCGCGTGATTGCTTAAGATGATGACCAACAACCCACAAGATGACCAAGGTCCAACCTCAAATACCCGAGAGTTTAAACCCTTGTATCAAGGTCCAATTCGTAAGCCAATCAAAGCGGCAAGTTCATCAAACTCGTACAAGGACAACATTGTCAAAGGAGTTGGAGCATGCTCATCATGCATTTTAAGCAACCAAAGATGAGTTAGATGACATTGATACAACAACAAAGCCTTAATCCCACTAAGTGGGGTCGGCTACATGAATCTTTTTTCTCCATTGTGTCATATTTAGTGTCATATTTTCATTTAATTCTAATAAATTAAGATAATTTTTCATACAATAAGCCCAAGTCTTCCTAGGTCTACCTCTGCCTTTTTAAACATAAGTCAAATCTAAAACATCTACTCTCCTAATCGGATCATCAAATGGTCGACGTTTAATGTGACCAAACCATCTAAGGAGACTCTCTCTAAGTGTGTATATCATTGGAGCTACACCAACCCTATCACAGATATATTCATTTCGCATTTTGTCTCTAAGTGTAAAGCCACTCATCCACCTAATCATTCTCATCTCGGCAGCACTTAACTTAGTATTATGCTTCCTTTTTAAAGGCCAACATTCATCACCATAGAGCATTGCAGGTCTCACCACCGTCTTATAAAATTTTCCTTTTAGTCTAAGCGGCACTTTTCTATCACAAAATAGGTCTGAAGCATTCCTCCACTTCAACCAACCAATTTAAATTCTATTATTAACATCCCCATCGATATCACCATCGCTTTGAACAATAGACCCAAGATATCTAAATCGTTCACACCTTTTAATAATTTGATCACTCAAAGTTACACTTCTATCACTAGAGCTACTATTACTAAAATTACATTCCATATAATCAGTATTAGTTCTACTCAAACGAAGGCCTTTAGACTCCAATGTCGACCTCAATAATTCAAGTTTTTTCTGAGCTTTTTCTCTCATCTTATCCACGAGAAGGATATCATCAGCAAAAAACATACACCAAGGTACATCCTCCTGTAAATGTTCAGTAAGGCCATCCATAACAAAAGCAAAAAAATATGGGCTTAAAGCTGATCCCTGATGTAATCCAACAGAAATAGGAAAATATTTGGTCAATTCTCTTTTAGTTCGAACACAAGTAATAGCTCTAATATACATATCTTTAATGACTTGAATATAAGTCATATCAACACCTTTCTTCTCAATGAGTCTCCCAAGGACATCTCTTGGAACCTTATCGTAAGCTTTTTTTAAATCAATAAAAATCAAATGTAGGTCCTCCTTATTAGCTCTGTACTTCTCCATCAAACTTCTCAATAAATGTATAGCTTCCATAGTAGACCTGCCCAGCATAAGTTCAAATTGATTAATAGAAATCTTAGTAATGCGTTTTAACCTATGTTCAATTACCCTCTCCCATAATTTTAAAGTATGACACGTCAGTTTAGTTACTCTAAAATTTGCACACTCTTCTGCATCCCCTTTAATCTTAAAAATGGGGACCAAATAATCTTCCTCCACTCATCAGGCATCTTTTTAGTTTTTAAAATAATACTAAAAAGTTTAGTAAGCCAAGAAACTCATAAATCACCTAAATATTTTCACACTTCAATTGAGATATCATCAAGTCCTACAGACTTTCCACCCATGGTTTTCTTTAAAGCTTCTTTAACTTCTTTTTTACTAATGCGACGATAAAAATTAAACGTTTTATTATTATTAACGATATTAAGATCACTAAGGTCAATCGTATTTTCAAAAACTTCATTAAAAATTTTATCAAAATAACTCATCCTCCTATATTGAATATCTTTTTCTAAGAAAAGTACTTTTTTATTTTCAACTTTAATACACTTTACTTGAGTTAAATCTTTACTTTTTTTCTCTTTGTTTAACCAGTTTATACATATATTTTTCACCCTTCTTAGTACCTAATCTGTTAAAAAGATCACTAAAAGCATAATTTTTAGCGTCGCAAATTGTTCTTTTAGACTTCATGCGTGTCATTTTATATTTTCACCAGCTTTCTAAGTTTTTTACATTTAAACTAATTTTTATAAAATAACTTCTTATATTTTATATTTTCTTGCACATTATTATTTCACCGCCAACTATTTTTATTTATAGATTTTTTTCTTTTAATTCTCTAAGTATATCTTTGCCACTTATTTAATACTATTTGTTACTTTTTCCCACATAAAGATTTGCTTCTTCATGAACATCCCAAATTTTTAAATTTTAAATTTTAAATTTTACTCAAAAAAATAATTTTATTTTTGTCTTTTTGGTACCCTCATCTAATTCTACAATGCTGATTCCTAATATTCTTTATTTTAGAAATCTTCATCTTAAAATACAGAACTAATAATCGATGTTAGGAAATTAAATCCTCACTTGAAATGACCTTACAATTCTTGCAATCTCGACGATCTCTTCTTCTCATAAGAAAATGATCAATTTGTGTTTTATTAGATTCATTCTTATGAGTAATAAGTTGCTCATCTCTTTTCTTGAATAAAGTATTAGTAATATCAAATCATACGCTAAAGCAAAATCCAATATGGCTCTACCTTCTTCATTAATCGCTCCATAACTGAAACTACCATGAATATTTCTGAAATATTCTACCACTCTACCGACATGTCCAATTAAATCTCCTCCAATAAAAATTCTTTCTTCAAGAGGTATTAAGTGTATTAAGTCTTCTAAGTAATTCCAGAATTTATCTTTAGAAACTATATCTAAACCTACCTGAGGAGCATAAACAATTATAATATTAAAAATCTTAGTATCAATAATAATTTTAATTGCTATAATTCTATCTCCAACTCTACTAATTTTTACAACATTATCTTTCAAACTCTTATCTATAATTAAACATACACCATTTCTAGTGCGACTCTTACCAGAATACCAAAGTTAAAAACCTAAGTTAACATTATCATTGCCGTCCCAAGCCCGGATGTGAAAAGTGGAGGTTTGCGTTAGGTAGTCGACCGTTAGCATAAAACTTATCGAAAAATTCATGACATGAATCCTTTAGATGACATTGATAATGAAGAAATAATAATAGAAATGAAGAATGATTTACTACAAAGTATTTTATGATCGTACTCAAATTACAAAATGTCCTATGTGGGTTTTCCTAAACTATGATACATACTATAATGCAATTACTTAGTTATTAAGTGCTCTTTAGAGCATCTACTTATCATATGTAATCGCATCAAGACAGCAGAAGATAATGAAATCAATACAACTCATCACGCCATAGCTTCAGCTAGCAGAGTCATTATATGTAATAAATTCATAAGAATTAAACTTTCTTTAAACATTCCATGAGAAGCCAAAAGCATCTCTCTTTTGAGTTACATTTGTTATATGTTCTCGTCATTTCACAACTTGAACAAATCATAATCAAGTGATTTAGTCCAGTATATGATCTTTACACATGGTGAGCTATTAAATAATGTAACAAGTTGGGATTGTCTGTCACTAGAAATTGACCATCAATGAACTAAGATCACACTATTAACTATGCGACAAAGTTAAAAATATATTTCTCATGTGCAGAAATATCCGTGAAATTGGGTTCAATTTGGTTATTATTTTGACTAGTTGATAATCAAGGATGATTCACCCTTAAGCGCCTCATTCCAGAAGAGGACTTTGTGTTGATGTTTTATAATGTTATTTTATATATTTTTATATTCGAATAATAATAATAATAATAATAATAATAATAATAATAATAATAATAATAATAGAAGAGGTCGACAACCTTATAGGGAAGCAAATAAATTTCATTTGAAAGCCAATAAAAAATTTGATCCAATAGTATAAAGCCTTGATTCGTATTCCTAAAGCTCATTATGATTGGGGAATGATTAGGCTCCAATACGAAAGAGGGAGAGGAAGAACAAAGGCAGTAATGTAACATTCGCCGCACTATAGTAGTCGGCTGGCATTCTAGTTGAAGAATGTAGGAGCCGCAATACTATAATAGTTGGAATTCTTAAAAGAAATTCAATAAATAAACTGTAGAGCTCATCAAGATCATGTGTGAGGTTCAGTTACACCTAACGACCAGAGCATTCCAAACCCTGATCCACGACCTAACTTGTCAAACGCTGAAGGACATGTAAGAAGATAGGGCACCTAACAACAAGATAGCCCAGATATTGTTTTCTTATGCAATTCAAAGGGATGTTATTTCAGTTCGTCCCCAAGGGAGACATCAAAGTGGCTCATTTTTATTGCACAATGAAATTACAAGATACTTTTGTTTTGAAATAAATACATGAATATCATTCTCTTTTTCTCTACTTAGAGAGAAAAGATCACATATCGTACATATATAGCTGCAATTTTTGTAATTTAGTCTTTTTGACATAGAATAAAATATGTAAGTTTCAAGAAAACATGTAAGAAATCATGATCATAACACCATTTAAAAATAAAAAGAAAAAAAAGAAAAAAAAAAGACAATAAAAAGGACAATCCCAATATACAATGGAGGCAATCCTGAGCTAGGAATGCAAGAAAATAAATGTTATTATAGCCTTCATAGCCTTACTAATTCAAACAAGCTTTACACTCACCTCCTTCAAGATAAAGAGCCTATCAAAGGAATGGTATCTTTGCTGAGTTAAATACATACCGCCAAACTTCCCCCAAACTGAACGCTAATCAAAACTCCACAAGTTGTATTCTGAACCATTCAAAACCCTGAGTGTACCAATCCTTTGCATATCACTAGGAGATACCAGGACATTCTGGAATTCACCCAGCTTTTCATTTCTCTCTCTCCCTTGAAACCATTCAACAAAGATTACACGCCACACCCCAATTCCTTACCTTGAAAGGACTGGCTACAACATTCGCTTCTCCACCCAAAAGGCTTAATCAAATCACGCCACTCCTACAAGGATGTGCCAGCAAATGACAATACCTGATAAAATGGAAAAAAAGCCTTCCACGAAGTGACACAACCTGGATATATGTGAAGAAGCTTACCACAACTTATCCTAACCTCGACCTTGAGGGCAAGGTCACTCACAAGGAGTGCGAACTTTGATGCAATTTGTAACACGTCACCATGTCCGCTACATAAATGCCTAAAATGCTAAACAACTCCTTGGTTCAAGGATTACAACCTCATGGATGGTAGCTCGAGATGAACGTTGGGATGAACAAATAATAAGTGCATTCTCTTTTAGCTAAGTTTGTTGAGCCTAGGACATGGGTCCTCATTCTGCTTCCTTAGGTGGTAAAAGTTGTTTGCCCATGGAACTTGACATCCTATAATGCCTCCATGGATGTGTTGTGATCATGAGAGAAACAAGAATATATTGGCCATAAGGATTAACAAAAAGGACAAAAAGAAAAGGCAAGTATCTTGTTCCTTCTCTTAAATTTTCTCTTCTCCCCAGTTACAAACTCTTCTGTTTCATTCCCTTCCCCTCTTACCTATAGTATATTTGTGGGTAAACTATTGATCTTTGTTTATTCTTATCAAATTGTTACAGTGAATAGTAGATCAATACCAAAAAAGTTTGAAGCAAAAATATATATTCAATACACAAGAAATATTTTTACTATACAAAAATTTCAGCTAAAGGTATAATAAAACATGAAGCTTAAAGAAACCCTACAGTTTATTCCCTTCAATAAAGAATTCCTAAGGGCTTGTTTAGGATCAATTTTGTTTTTTTAGGTTTTTTTTTTTTTTTTTTTTGAAGACTAATTTGTTTAGTGTGTGTTTTTCGTGCTTTCTTTATAAAAATAAATTAATATTTTTTTGAAAACATTCAAAACAATTTTTAAGTATTTTCAGTATTTTTAACAACAATCATATATTAATTAAACATGCCAGACATGTTTTATTCCAAATCAAAATATAACAAAATAAAAAAATGAAAAAAGTAGAAAACAATAAATAAAAGTCATATGACCGGAAAAAAAATTATCAATCTTTGAGTCATAGAACCAAGTAAAATTGATTGCAACAATTAATTAACTATTATGAATACCACACAATTTGACTTTATAAGGAAATAAAAATAATAAAAAAAAACCAAACAAAGACTAGGGTTCGATTCATATATATTTGTACTGAACAGAAATATAAAGGCATTACTCTCGCAGAAATGGATGAGATGCTTTGCAGCTGCATTCCCCATGATCGTGAAGCCATCGAGGTGTATGATCAGTATAGTGTTTTCCTTACCTGGTATCCTGCGCAAATTGAAGTGTAATAAATCATATGTTAAGAAAGCAGAGCAGCATGTTAGCATTCGCAAATGAAACCGAACTTAAATTCATAAATTTGTTAGTTTATGAATAATAAAAGGCCAGTTTTGATCATATTTTTTTTTAAATGCACTTCAATCAACGTTGAAAAAAATCGCTTTTACATTAAAATTAATATATATTTCAGCATGTTTGGAATTATCACAAAACAAAAATGTTAAGACTCAACAAAACAAACAGAATTCATCAAATTAAGCCTATAAATCTTCACCACAATCTCTTGAGGATATGCAGCCTTCAAAACAAAAAGAAATTTGAAGCAACTAACATGTTTGCATAAGAAAATGCATCTTCCTTAAGCTAGAATAAAACAGATTAAAGGACCTTAAGTTGCATAAATATCCGAAATACTCATACAGTTTGTAAAACTTTTGATTTTTTAATACATGAAAATGTCATAACATCTTTACTAGTTTTAAACTTCTAGCATTTCTTGAACAACAGACAAACCCATAAGATAAACTGTTAGCTGTGAGCACTAGAGCTTAGCCGAATATTGACACTTTTGAGGCCAATCCAAATGAGAATGTTGGTGATGTAGAATTTTTGAAGTTGTGAATTCAAAAATGCAGCATGGGATGAGATACAAAATGAAATGGAAAAAAGAAAATATATATATATATATATATATATACACATATATATATATATACACATATATATATATATATATACACATATATATATATACATATATATATCTCAACAACCAACAAATTGGCAATGCTTAATTTTAACAAATAATAATAACCTTGAATACATCAAATACATTTCTTTTATTCAATAAAGCAATGTCATAATCATCAAAATTTTAAATCTCGTAATAATGATAAAGATTTACACTATGAAAAGAATTTGGCAAGTATCACACTTGACAAAACCTCCAACACAGACATGAGTTACTAAACAATTTCATAGCAATGACAAGAGTGAAAATCACCTAATATAAGATCCATACCACATACCAATATAAGAAATTCAGCTCCATATTGAGAAATCTACATCCAACTACACAAATACAAAAACTGAAAAACCTAGTATAATATTTCACCGCTTCGTGCAACCATAGACTAATTCTTACTCCTCCATGTAACTCAGTTTTCCTATCAAAGGAGTAGCGGCCAAAGATGGACCTTCAATCTATAAGAAACCAGATAAATCAGCATAGAAAAAAAAAATTTAATTAGTTTTATTTGCCCTCATCTTAAAGAACAACTTTTTAAAATTTCTTAATACACGAGATACAACTGCAAGAATTTTATTCATGAGATTCTTCATAAAGTGGCTAAAGTCACTAACAGAGAGACTAAAATGTCATGTGACAAGTACATTAGTTTGCCCACTATTTATTGCATCTTCCTTGGTTAACCAAGGTGCTAATTTCCTTCACGCCAAGTTTGTTGAATGAATCCATTGGTGCATCGAAAGGCTTATAATCAAGCATGTTAGTTCCTTTAAATAGGTCTAGGATAACCCATATTCTAAAAGACAAAGATGTGTTCATGACATCTAGCTAGTTCCATGCCAAGAAAATATTTTAATTGACAATGATATATGATTTCAACTTCTTGGCCAGTACACCCTTTCAAACTTTCATGTCTTCCTCTTGTTAGCCTATAATAAAGATGTGATCAAAATATACTATTGGGTAGAAATTTTAACTTCTTGTGATTTCTGTGAGAATAAACTATGCTATGATTGACCATGCAAATACCACTATCTCGTAACTGTCAAAGTGAACCTTTCAACCCAAACATTTGGTGGCTATTTTAGACTCCTACAAAGAATCATCGAGTCTGCCAACTTGATTGGCAACGCTAGTGTTCACAAAGCCCAACCAGAAAAATATTCCTTTGTGTCTAATCTTAAATATTGTAGGGGAATAAGAGGGATTTACAGCCATACCATCTCATTCCCCAATATTTACATATCTAACACCGTAAAGTTCAATATTAAGCAACTACCACTTAAAACCTCTTAATACATAGTCGTTGTCATCACACAGTTTCTAATTCTGTTGTATCCATCTCCTGCAAGAACAGTGCAAAAATAAGTCAAACTCCATTTTAATCCCACGCAAACACATGCAGCCCATCTTCCTGGTGCGAACACATGAATAGCCTCCTCCTACGTGCAAACACGCGACCAGTTCTCTTACACCCGCCTCCATGCCAGAGCAGGCCACCTCCTCCCTTGACCACCTTCTATTATTTTATCCTTATCTCTAGTTAATCTTTCATCCGTGGCTCTCTTCCATTCGAAAAGTTGAACACTTATTATTCAAGCTCCTCAGTCATTGTTATTCGAGTTTCACATACTAGCTTGATCAGCAGGGAATATTTGAATTCTAATGTTCCAACAAATCTTTTTTTTTCCTTTTTTAACCGTCTTTGAATTTCAGGTTCAGCTTTGTTCGAAGCAACCCCATGATTATGTGAAAATTGAGTTAGAAGCGGTGGGACGACAGCAGCTCACTGCATGGTAGAATTGATTGTATTGAAGAGTTTTAAGTGGCAGTTGCATAAAATTGAACTTTAGGGTCTTTAATATGTCAATAATAGAGTTTGAGATGGTACACCTGTAAATCCCCAAATAATGTATTTATGCATCTGATTAATGAAGCGGTCAATCAAACCTAGCATCTATTGAAGATATAACCCTTATAGTGTTTATCTTGGCAAGTTAATGTCTTTTGATGGTCAATGTCATGAATTTAAGTAACGCCTTTACAACTAATCTGGATTTTATAATAGTCAGTACTGCCATCTTTCTTATTTACATTAGAAATCCAATTACATCCAACTGTGTCTTTACCTTTTGAAAGACTGAAAGTTCTCCATTATCTTCTTTACCGTTTAGATCTCTTCATTAACGTCTTCCTTTCATTCGGGTAATTTCATGACTTCATGCATGTTTTAAGAATTTCAAGGATAGAAAGAATTGTGATATAGTCGAAAATTTTAGATAAAAACTATCATAAGATAAAAAATCAGATATTGGGTGTTTGGCGCAAATCAACACTCATTTCCATTTGAGTAATAAAAATATCAAAATCTTGTTAGAATATGGATTAATGATACCTTCTGAAGAGGAGGCTTAACTTGAAGGAGGAGCATCATTCGTACCATAGTCCATCTCAGGCAGAAGAACCGAACAGCTTCAGTAAATGATCGCTTTGTCTGTAGTGTAGGATCCTAAGGATTAGATTGAGTCCCAAGTAAGGAAAAGAGGGATGGTTGATCACGTAGATGAGTTTTGGGTAGAAGAGATTTAGAAAATGAGATGATACTAAGAGTAATGAGATTGGAAATATATAATTTTATATTCTTCCGAAACTAATATTCAGAAAATGGCATGCAGTTGAGGTAAGAGAATAATCTTTTAATGAAGGAGATGGTGTTATAAAACTTTCTAGTGATAAGAGAACAGCACTTGCACCCCGTTTGGAGAGGAGAGCAACCAAGGAAGAGGCATTCTATTGTTTTGAGGTCATATATGCTTCTTTGATAAGTTGTTGTATGGACGAAGGCAAAACAACCATAGATTTTTAGAGAGATGGAATAGATGAGCCGGTTCTTAGAAAAGGCTAGAGCAAGAATTTGGAAGGTGTCTGGAGTAGCTGCATTGATGAGACACCGTGAAAAAAAATACAAGTACTTCTTTTACATGCTTCAGTTAATCAATTACAATTCTCAACAAAATACTACGAACCATGAAATAAATTCGCAAAATAGAAGTTATGAAATTCCTTCTGGCAGAAGCTCGCAAAGCCAGTGTGATTCCGAAAAGGTGCTCATTGTACAGAAATAGGGCCAAAGATGCAAATTTAAGCAAATGTAGACTTTTGAAAACAAAGCAAACATAAAAAGAAAAATCTTTTGATGGTATGCACACGCGGGAGTGCGTATCTGCGTTGATGGTGGAACCGAGAGAAGAGCTAGATCTCCTCGTCCCTGTTTATGAAGTTGAGCAGCATAATAATTTTCCTATAGCTTGCTAAACCTAAATCAATCAAATTAGAAGGACAAAAATCCATGTCCCCGCTGGCATTTAAACTTCTTTAATATATCTTTCTAAAGACGATTTAAACGGTACCAATAACTCAGAAACTGCAAAGGATGGAAGAAAAAGGGTAACAGAACGGATTCAGAATAGGAGGAGATTGAGAAAAGCCTGAACCTCCACCGGGATGCGCAGCGCCAAGCGAACCACCGCCGGGGCTATTGGACAGAAAGTGAGTAACCAGAGAGCACCCGAGTACTCGTGTTTCCTTTTTTCCGACTCACCGATTTCTAATTCGTATCATATGCTTGCGACCGTGGGAAAATTTTTCCATTCCGCACGTGCGGAGTCGAATGACAATAGGCCATGCAACACGTGGCAAATATGAGTTCCGCCCAGAAAAAATATATTCACAGTGTTTGAGACCCGGCCCAAAACCCTAACCCAATCTATTTCCCGTCTGTTCCGTTCCGTCAAAATATTTTGTTGCTCGAAGGAAGATAGTACTGTTGGATTGCAGCTAAAAAAATATTTTGGAGCTCAGGTTCTATTCGCAGCTTAGGGTTTAGGGATTCGATTTCGACGGACTTCTCTATGGACGGTGAAATGCTTGAGAATTTGAACCCATCATTCTCCCTTAACTTCGAAGCAACTGAGTGAGTATTAGGTGATTTTTTTGTTTTACTTTACGTTAAGTTAGGGTTTTGGGATTTTTCTGTAAGGTTTACTTTGAAGAAGATGAATTAATATGTTGGTGTTATTACGGTTGTTACGTTTGTATTATTATGGTGTTATTTTGGTGTTATTTTAGTGTTATTTTGTATTAGTTGAATAAAATATTGGGTTTAAGGTGTTACTAAGGTGCTACTCCGATGTTTTGTTGGTTTGTGACTTTAATATAGCACTGTTATTGTAGAATGATAGTTGGTTTTGTCTGGGATAATGGTTATTATGGTGTTATGCTCGTATTATTTTTGTGTTATTATGATGTTATTGATGTGATATTATTCTGTTTTACCGGTATTTACTTGTTTGTTTAGGATCATATCATGATACTGGTGTACTTTTTTAACGCAGGTAATTCTTTTTTATCATGATATTACTTTTGTTGTCACTATGGTGGTTAGCTTGTGTTATTCTGGTATTACTCTGGTGTTATTGAAGTCAGATTGTTGTTTTTGCTTGGATGATATATGATGTTACTCTCATTTTATGATGTAGGGATATTTGGTGGTGTCATCATGGTGTGGGAGTGGTGTTATGTTGGTCTTATTATGGTGTTATTCTAGTGTTATCCTGGTGTGGGAGTAGTCTTATTATGGCATTATTGAAGTGTTATTCTGGTGTTATCATGGCGTTTTGATGCTCTTTTGACAATGTCTAATTTTGTATAAATATATTCATTAAATATGCAGTCAGGTAAGTCTACATAACCTTGCAATCTAGCAATTACAGAGATGTTTTTGAGAAGCAACGTCTGCAATGAGGAAGAAGCTTATGAAAGCTATCGTATCTATGCACATCATGTAGGATTCACTATTCGGAAGGACCATAGTAGCTACTGGCCCAACTCCAGGAAACTGAAGAGCAAAGATTATATATGCGGGAAAGCCGGCTACAAGAAAGAGCCTAACAACATGGAGAGCGTTAAGAACAAAAAATCGAACACGAAGACCGGTTGTAAGGTCATGGTTCGATGTGCTGTTGACCTTGAGGGCAACTGAACAGTGGCAAAATTCATTGAAAATCACAACCATCCTTTTGCTGAAAGTGATGATAAGCATCTTCTTCGTTCGAGCAGAAGAATAAGTGAGTTGAATGCAGATGTCTTAAGATCCATGACAGTTGTAGGAATCAGAGCAACAGATGCATACAATTTCATTGCTTCGGAGGTTGGTGGTGTAGATAATTTAGAATGCACCAAGACAGATGCACATAATTTCATTCAAAGAGAAAGAAGAGAAAAAATTGAGCAGGGAGATGTCAATGCACTAATACAACTATTCATGGAAAGGCAGGCTAGTGATAGCATGTTTGCTTGGGATTTCCAAACAGATGAGTCTGGAAGGCTAACAAACATTTTCTGGAGTGATGGATTATCCAGGTTGGATTATGATTGTTTCAGGGACGTGATAATATTTGACACAAGCTACAGATTAAATAAATATAACTTATGCTGCGCTCCATTTGTGGTGGTTAACCACCACTGGCAGAACGTACTATTTGGAGTTGGATTTCTGTCTGATGAGACCACCGATTCATTCGTGTGGCTTTTCAAATCGTTTTCTCGAATAGTGTGAGACAAGCACCCAGTAACAATATTTACCGATCAAGACCAAGCAATGGCAAGAGGCATTGCAGAATGCTTCCCCCATACACGTCACAGATTATGTCAATGACATATCCATAAAAAACTTCTTTCAAAGGTGAATTTTGGAGTTCGTACTAAGAGCATCTGTGGTCTTTTTTATAAATGCATGAGTAAGTGTGACACCGAGGCAGATTTTAAAGAAACTTGGTCCTTAATGATTGAAGTTGGGGAACTTCAAAATAATATGTGGTTGGCTGAAATGTATCGTCATAGGCACGGATGGTCAACAACATTTTAATAAGGATGTATTTGGTATGGAAATCTTATCAACACAGAGGAGTGAGTCAACAAATAATATATGTCATAATGTTACAAAACCAACTAGCTCTCTATCAGATTGTTTCATTGGACTTAAAACCATCATGAAATCTTAGCGTCACAACGAGAAATATGAAGATTTCAAATGCGGTCAATCCGTCACAACGCCCATGGTTAAAATCAATCCCGTGTTGAGGCAAGCTGCTGCATTCTATACAAGGAAGCTTTATTCAATGTTTGAACAAGAGCTACTGAATGGATTATGTGGGCTTACAGCTGAATTAGCTGTGGATAGTGAGGCTAGATACAATGTAATGAGTTTGGATGAGGAGGGGACAAGACTGTCGTGGAATGTATTAGTCGACAAAGTTAATTCTGAGGTTACATGTACTTGCAAAAAATTTAAGATGATGAGACTGATGTGCTCCCATGCTCTATTTGTACTCAATGTAGTGAAAATAAAGGTGATTCCAGATAAGTATTTCTTACTGTGGTTGTCTAAAATGCTAAAAGGGATATCTACAATAGGCATGGATGCAGAGATCTGAGAAATTCCAATGTGAATAATGTTTCATCAAGTGCACTGTTATTCAAGTCCAGTTCTCATAAGTTTGCATATCAACTCATAAATATGGCACAAGGACATGATTCAGCGGAGGAGTTTTTGTGGATGACCTTTAAAAAACTATATGTTGACCTTGGTGACGTTCTAGTAGGGAGAAAACCTGAATCGAATACAACGACGAAGAAGAAAAAAATTCCAAATCTAGAACTTTCTGTTAACGACCCCGCAAAGATGAGGCCGAAAGGAGTTTCAACATCGAGGTTGAAAGGATATTGGGAAAAAACTAAGAAATGCAAAAGTAAAAAGTCGTTGCTTGAGTAATGCTTTCTTTCTAAGTATATTGAGTTTTATTCTCTTATTGGTAATAATTTTGAACTTTGCTTTCAGGAAAGGAACAACATGCATCATATAGCCGCGAAGTTGTTAATATATTTGAAGAAATATTGACAGATTGTCTTACACAGGTACGTTCAACTTATTCAATTCACTTGGCTCTCTGATGAAATTATGGCATTCAAGTTTACCCGGTATTAACTTTGTTTTGCAGGAATACTATGAATCACAACCAGTCAATACATACACAGGAATGCTGATGGATTCCATAAGTTAGTGATAAGTTGTTTGTGTCCCTGTATGATATAGATGTATTTATTGTAAATGTGGCTCATATTATGTTTCACAAGTTGTTCAGTTTATATTTTGTTAGAGAAACAATCCAATACATATTATGAATGACAAATAGCTCTGTTTGGATGATTAGAAGTCATTCTGTGTGTTAGCAACTATAGAATAACAAACGTAAAGAAGTTCAGTGACAATAAAATAACACTTAACAATAGAATAACACGCAATAACACGCAATAACACGTAAATAATACGCCAATAACACGAAAATAATACCAGAATAACACGCAATAACATGAAATAACAAAAAATAATACACCAATAACACGCAATAAAACGTAAATAATACACCAATAACAGGTAAATACTACTAGAATAATACTTGAGTAACAATAGAATAACACTTAACAATAGAATAACACGTCCCAAATGGGACAACATGCAGGAATAACAAAAACATATTCATTCTGTGAGTTACCAACTATAGAATAACAAACGTTAATGAGGTTTTTATTCTGAATGTTGATAACACGTTAATAATACGACAATAATATGTCATAACACGTAAATAATAATTCAATAACCCTCAATAACACGTAAATAATACGCCTATAACACGTTAATAAAACGACAATACGTCATAACACGTAAATAATACGTCAATAACCCCCAATAACACGTAAATAATACGCCTTTAACACGTTAATAATACCAGAATAACATAATGATATAATACCTCGTAAATAATACCAGAATAACACTAAAGTAACGTGCCAAACGGGCCAACGTGCAGGAAAACATTCAAATTATAAGAACATGTTTATTACAAGCGAATAACACACGAATAGTACGTAAATACCACGTGAGTAAAAACCTACAATATCCTGCTCGTGTTACTGCGCGTTTGACTCGCATATTCCACCGTATTACCACGGCTTTTAATCGACAAAAAAGTGTGTTATTATGGAATATTATGTCTTTAAATCGGCGATAAATCGTGTTACTGTCGAAAAAATTGCCAATAAATCGTGTTACTGTCGAAAAAATCGTATTATTCTAAATTAATATATTTTTTAGAAATATTTATAGCATACAAATAAAATTTTATGTACTTACAAATCATTATAATATAGCAATACAAATATTTTAATAATGGATCCCCTTCATTTATTTTAGACATGGTGGAAATATACGAAACAATTATAGTTACACAGAATTAATTTTTTAGAATCCATGTAGCAATTTATGATGAAATATTTTTAATTTCCAAAACAAAGGTAATATTTCAGATAACCTGTGATAATTTTTTAACCACATCATTGTACAGGGAAATGAAATATTTCAGAAAAAAACTAATATTTCAGAAAAAAGCTCTGCCACAATGAACCATCTATATCATCCATATATACCATTTGACAAGGAAATTGCAGTAAATAAACATCAAAAGCTTGATTAAGAAATATCTATACATTTACAAGATTAACAACAACACTTTCAATTTCTTCCTGTATACATGTCATCATACATATTTCTAAACATAAAACAGCCACATAGTAAGCCTTCCTAGCTATTTAATAACTTTCACCATCCCATAGATGCATTCTGCTTGCAATAAAAAAAATGCATGGAGTCAGTAAGAAATGCACACTGAGAAGCTTCTAATATTATGTAAATGCCTTAAAAAATTGATATGAAAACAGTTAATGAATTTACTTGATAAGCACTATTATATACTGTGTTTAGCATTCCATAATTGCATTCCAGTCAAGACCTGCTATATACTGAGTTCTAAAAAATTAAAGAAGTTATGATGTATGGATTCAATAAGAAATGAAAACTGACAAAACCATTAATGTATGGAGTAAGTAAGAAACTCTGACCATATTAATAAATTTAATCCCTTGATAGGAGGCAAATATCATATGCAAATTCTGCTCTGAATCTTTCCATGTCATCCTGCCAATTTAAGTATTGTTTCCAATCAGGGTCTTCGGCCAGCATGACTGTTTCCATGAACTTACAAACGAACATCCCACAGTCAATGTTGTTCGATTGTGTTGGTGCACTCTGCACTATTGCCCTAGGCCATTTGAAGATTTTCGCATTGAAAAGATCTCCACAATCCTTAACGAACATGTCGATCTGCATACAAGAAACAAATAGTGAAGTGTAACTTGTGTGTTACTATGTGTTATTATGTTTGAAATAATATTTGAAAGAGTTGAAAGAGTTGAATTTACTTACAACTAGTTCAGCATAGGCCTTATGGGTCGGCTTTGGAAGAGAGTCGTAAATTCTCCATCTAAAGTTACCGATATTGTGCGCCAACAAAATCCAGTGATCATTATGCACAATTGGAAACAATATTGTCTTTGTGCCACTTAAAGTCTCCGCAGTTATGTGGTCAACAAACTGTTTGTTGTTGTCATATTTCTTGTGCATCTGAATAACATCATTAGCTTTAGTTTAGCCATATTTATTAAAAATTTTATAAAAAGTAGAGTGACTAAAAAATATTACCAAATATGAAGGTGAAACATAGAGGTAAGGTCGGTATAGGTCAGGTCTCCTCAATGTTCGTTCGCGCAATAGCGTAGCAAAAAGATATATGTGTTCATTTCCGAGAGACTTATTGAGCAGAAGATCTACTAGAGTTGTTTTATCAATCATAATGCCCCCTCTAAACAACACAATATCGCTATTGCATTGATGACATAGCGTTTATGTTAATTCAAAAAAACAAAACTGCAAAAATTGAAATTAAATGTACACATTAACTTACGGTCCTGGGTGTCTCGCAAGGCATTAATCGATCACTTCCTGCATTTCCTGTGGTATTAAAGATTTACCAGGATAATTAATAAGTCCAAGTGCAGGACGGCTCTGCAACATCAACCAATGTTTATCAAAGACATGGAGAATATATAAATTCTAGTTCAACCTTTATTAGGTACTTACAACTATGGCGAGTTGGGCCTCAGCAGAGCTCGGACTAGATATTTCAATATTTTCTTCCATATCTTTGGCTTCTTGTCCATCACCCTCTTGGGCATCAATATCTTCACCTGATGCCACAAGACGTGTCTGCAATAGAAAATATGTTTTTAGTAAACATACAAGAAAGGTAGTTCGTATCGTTAAAATAAAATGATGTAGTACTCACCGATATAGAATCTAACATACTCATTATTGCTCGGTCGACTTCATCGGGGTGTTCTTGCAATGTCGAATCCCGAACAGCCTGGGCAACTTCTACATCCTTACTATGCACGTCGACCTCTTAGGCCACTTCTGGAGGATCAATCTGTGCATTGGCCTCTTGGGCCACTTCCGGAAAATCAATCTGAACATCGGCCTCTTGGGCCACTGCCGGATCCTCAATATGCACATCGGCCCCTTGGGCCATTGCCGAAGCATCAATCTGCAAATCGACCTCTTTAGCCATCGCCAGATCATCAATTTGTACATCAGCCTCTAGGGCCTCTACCGGAGCATCAATATGCAAATCGGCCTCTTTGGCCACTGCCGGATCATCAATCTGTACATCGGCCTCTTGGGCCTCTGCCGGATCATCCGTTTGTACATCGGCCTCAGCGGTATGTACTACAGTATCTATATGTCTGTCAGCTAATGTCGGAAAGGGATCATCTATATGTACATGATTCTCTCTGTGTATGGTGTGGTCTATATCAGTTACCCTATGTCTTCTTTTGAATTGGTATTGAGTGACCGGTGGTTCGAACGACCTCTTCCGAGAACTACTACTGGACTGCTCCTTCTCCACCTCCTTATCAGCCATGTTTTCAACCAACCTATGTACAAGTTCTGTGAGGTTGCTAATAGCATCGATCATCGTGTGCGTACCGTACATCATGTGAATCCACTCGTCTTGTATATGTAAGCTAACTTGGTGCTGATCTTTCATCAAATCATACATAGCTTCAAGATCAACAGGTCCACTAGTACGACCAATCACTGGGGTCATCTCACTGGACACTAGTGTAACCGCTCTCGGTGAGGATGGTCCTGCCTCGGTCTCGTTCTGTGGGCGAGGCCTTGGAGGAGTACGTGGTATCTGCTCTGGATTTGAGAGCAGCTCGACTTCATCATCCCTCAAATCCAAGAACATGTCATTGACCTGCAATGAAATTAAACATATCATTGTATAACAACTATGAACCATTTACAATTATTTTAATGCAATGAATGACAAACCTGTGAAGGATGAAGCCCCCTAAATACTTCATGAATCTGTTTCGCAGTCCGCCCATGACTTGTTGGTCATCTCAGCATACGTGGTCGAGCCTCAGGGGCGGCATGAGTAACCAGTGATGTCATCTCATAAAACCATAGCTGAGGATGTCATACACAATAACCATTTATGTAACAGAAAAAAACTAAAGTGATTCCATTCTACTCAAACTTGATCAATCTTCATTTTTTTTTAAATTTCATTTTTGATCCCTGGGGCCCTACACCCACCAAGCCTACAAAATGCCCTTGAAATTACCCAAAATTTGTAAAATTGCCTAAATTACCCAAAATTCATCAAAATCAGTCCTAAACATTTCTCTCCACTCAAATTGATCATCCTTAGCCAAATATACCAAAATTTCCAAAAATACCCTCCAAATACCCAAAATGCCCTTCTAACAAAAAAATTCATAAATTCCAAAAATTCCTAGAAAATTCCAAAAAATCCCAAATATTCCTAATTTCATTTTGTTCAACTACACTATAGGTCAATTTTGTCAATTTAATCCACTTTTATCAAAACCCCCAATTTGGCCCATTTTTAACCAAAGTAAGCCCAATGTCCCACTAAATCAACCCAATTGACCTCAACTTTGACCCAATTCAATTTTAAACTTCAATTAAATATCCCCAATATCAATTTATATCAAATCCAAGCCCAATTTAATTAACATTTGGATCGAATTCCAATTTGAAGCTTAAAGCCCAATTTTGGCCCATGACCTAAACTTAGCCCAAACTAACCCAACTCAACTCCAATTAACCCCAAATCTTTTCCTAAACCTTCCTAATATCCACAAAACCAAAACACTAACAAGATTTGCCCCAAATTTGAACCTAAACTCCACCCAAACCTAACCCAAAACCAAAATCCCCAATTTTTGCCTAAACCCATCATAAACCCAAATGGGCCCAAATCTCAAAATCAAAGCCCAACCAAAGTTGAAAACTCTTTGTGACACTCCAATAAACATTTCTCAACATTAATTTTACATCAAATCTAACCTTAGCCCAACCATAGCCCAAGTTAGCCCAATTTGACCCACTTTAGCCCCTTTACCAAAAAAGCCCAAATTAAATCCAATTCCACCCTAAATAATACCAAATCTTTTCTAAAATGTTCATGACATATCCCTAAACTAAACCCAACATTTTTTTGGCCCAATCCTTCACAAAATTTCCATCCACCAATTTGTTTTCAAACCTAAAGGTCCACTTTCTTAAACTATTCTAAAAGCCCACTTCCACCAAATCCAAAAGCCCAAAAATTCATCCAAAGCCCCTATAACACTCTCCCTCATCATGCATTCAATTTAATATCATCCCTAAAGTTCTAATTGATCATCAAATTATTCCAATCTTGTCCTCATGACAATCTCCCTTAAAATCATCAAAAATGCCAATATCCTTCTTCATGCAAATGACTTGACTTTTCCAAAGCCAAATGAAGCCACAATGGAGTTATTCACAAGCCATATGAAGCCATGATAGCTTGGCCTTGTCATCAATCCATTTATGGCAAGAGAAGGGAGCCCTTTAATGATTCCCTTAAAGTTGATTAAACATTCCTATGCTTCCCTTAACCTATGCTTAAACTTAATTGTACTTGGATTGTGACTTGACCCCACTAATCAAGCTGACCCAAGTGACTTTCTCTTCAGCCCCAAACCAGCCTTAGGTGGTGCACCAAGCCTAAAACCATGGGCTGACCAAATTGAACCTAAAATAAGTCTCCCCCCATTCCATTTCAATTCAACCACTTTACACATGGCCAATCTCCATTACTTGCACCAAATTCAAACCCTGACCTCACTGACCATGAAGGTGACCCATGCCTGGCCGGCCGGCCACCACAGTCGCCGGAAAACACCATGGCCGAGAGCTTTATTTGGATTCAAAAATTCAAATTCACCTGGTCGAGCCGTCCCAACTCAATTGGACTCCATGATCGTTCTTCCCTCGCATGAGCAGTCGATCCCAAGCCCTAACTCCCACTGGGAGGCCCTCCAGCCTTGCCTATTTAAATCCACCACCTTCTCGGCCAAACAAGGTGATGAACCAGAGCTTAACAAAACTCTGCCAAAATTGCTCCAGGACCTTCCCCTAGCCACGAGCAATTCATCCCCACTGTTCTCTGCCCTAAACCCCATTGATTGAGCTCAATTTTGGAGCTCAATTCTCGACCCGTAACGAGACATCCCCGGAACCTCCACCAAAATCAAATTAAACTCACCCACACTCGCACAGGACCAAGAGAAGAAGTTCCCAGCTGGAAGCCCCCTCACCGAGCCGGCCATTCTCTCTATCGGCCAAGCTTTGAAATCGAGCTTGGTGGAAGTTGTACTTAGACAATTCGACAGGGCCAGAGGCTTCATCCCCAGGCTCCTCCAACTCCAGCGAACGTGCTGAGCACATTCAGTTGAGGCCTCACCACTTGAAACAAGGTATGGACACTCCTCCTCCCCGAGAGCTTCCAGCGATTCTCCATTTGTTTGAGTTGATTTCAATGCATGTAAACCGTATGGATGTGTTCGTCTCTTCAAGATGAATCCATAGAGTATAAGAACACAAAAATCCGTTGAGAAATGAGAGAGATCTTAGGGTTTTAGTGTGGACGGTCACGAGTGCACACCAGTCGTAGACGATGACCAGGCGCCGTTCGATCGCGCATGTATCGAGTGGACGGCTCAGATTGCGTCGGACCAGAGAATGGTACATGAACCGCGGGCCCCCGGAGCACTGAGTCAGATGGCGGCGTCGAATAGGGAGGCGACGCGTGGGCTTTCGGAGCTGTCGAGGATGAGACGTCGCCGCGTGGATAAGTAGATAAATATGGATTTTTTTATTTAATTAAATACCTAAAACTTAGAAAATCCATATCTTTGTGTAGAAAAATCACAAAAATAAACTAAAAATATCCTCTTGCTCAGTGAACAGAGGAGAATAATGTGAAAAGGAATTAAGTCAATTTGATGAGTATTTTCTTTTTAATTACTTATTTACTCATTTCAGTATTTTAATTCTCCATTTGCATAAAAAATTCACCATGGTATGAGACCATAGGATTTTTAAAGCCTCTGATCTTGGGGACATTCCCTGAATTTTTCAAGGTCAGAGGCTATCTCTATGGTAAGTTATGTATTTTTAAAGTTTATGCCACTTTTTTTGGTATTTTAATTCCATTAATTAGCATATTGCTTAAGAAATTCTAGGAAAATTTGGGAAGGTTTCTTAGGACCAGAGGACCCTAGGATAATTATGTTTTGAGTTAATTCATTAAGAATAACCCTAATTGGCCTAATTACTCAAAACTAAATATTAATTAATTAGGGTTAATCACACATTAAAAGAACTTGAAAACAACTCTCCACTGATCTTTCAGATTAGAAGGACCTCACATAAAAATTTGGAATCAATTGGAAATGTTTAACCCCACTAAATGGATTAATTAAGTCACATGAGTAAAATTAAATTTTGAAAATTCATAACTCCAAAAATACATTTTAAAAATTCACCAAATTATTTTTGGGACTTCTCTAGTAATAGAGGAGTCTAATAAAATTAAAATTAGAATTTTTCAAAAATCTTCATTTTCTACCCTATTTTAATATTTTAAATAATTAAAAAATAATAAAAATCACAAAAATATTAAAAATCATAAAAATGTCATATTTCACCTCCTAATCACTTAGGAATAAACCAAATATTTTTCTTAAGTCTCAAAGTAAAGATATTAAATTTTAAAACCTTAAAACAATTTTTGAATTAAAAAAATGAATTTTCTAATATTTCACTAAATTAATTCTAATAAATAGAAAAAAAATCAAAAAATTATAAAATTTATTTCTCTAAACTTCTTGAGCTCAGAGAGATTTAAGAAAAATATAAAACTTAATTTTCAACCTTTATTTTATTTTATAATTAATTAACACTCTAAAATTTAAAATAATTATAATAAATAAAATATAATTCAAAAAATCACCAAAATTGGTCTAAGTGGTCCTCTGGTCATTAGGAATATCTCATAATTTTCTTAAAGATAGAAACCTTACCTTGGTCATGTTGTTGAATTTCCATTGAAAATCCCTATTTTTCATTAAAAGTAAATATATAAATTAAATTAAATTCAGAAAAATCACATTTTCTCCTCTAATGTCTTAATTGACATATGAGTGAAGTGACATAAAAATTTCAATTTCATTTGAGCTCAATTTAGTGAGTTATGAAATAAATAAGCTTAAAAGGGCATAAAGGTAATTAAAGGATTTTAACCCTAATTAATATTCTAGGCTTAATCAAAGGGGAGGGTAAATATCTGATCTTAACTTTTCTCATAGATGATTGAAACCTAGGGAATTAAGGGGTAGAAACCCATTAATAATCTTGAAAACATTTAAAGTAAATTTTAATTAATTAAATAATTTTAATTTTGGAAGATTAAATTAAAATTTGGATTATTAAAGTTAGGGATATAACTTTAGAAGATATTAATTCTTTAATTTAAAGTCCCTGAATAAATCAATTCAATAAGATCTAATTCTTAACTAAACTTAAAATAATAATTGGAATTAATAAATTTAAAATTAAAAGAAAATAACTCTTAATTAAATTAATATTTAAAATATTAAGTGATTTAACAATTAAATTAAATTAAATTTAAAAAAATTAATTCAACATCACTTACTAACAAACTTAAAACAAATTTGAAATATTAAATAATATTAAAACAATTCTTAATTAAGCATATAAAACAAATTAAGCTAATCAAAACTAACCTAAAATATCATAATTAACCTAAATCAAACCATAAAAAAATATATGAATAATTCAAACACTTCTAAGTAAATTTAAAACACCAAAATTAATCTGGAACATTAAGATAAAGAAAAGTTTAAATATTTAAACTAAATTTAAAATAATTTGAACACTAGTCCAAACTTAAAATTATTCAAATTTCATAACTAAATTAAACCACTTTAAATCATCAATCCCAATTTTAAATCATTAAAATCTTTAACAAACTAATTTGCCCTTAAAAGCTTTTGTTATCATAACTCTTAAGTAAGGTATCAAGTGAAATGTCACTTCACTCATGGGATAATAAAACTTCCTAATTCACTGAGCAAGAAACAAAACTTAATTAAATTCTTAGATGATTAATTCACTAGTGCAATTAAATTCACTTGGACTCAAAACAGTCCCAGAAGTATTGAAAAGATGTTTAGGATTTATCCTAAGCACTTTCTTAATATGATGGGTAGTTTTAGAAGAACAAATGAACTTAATTACTCTTTGATGAAGGAAATCATCCATAAAACAAAAGAGCCTAGACGTCGTAGGGATTGACTAGCTACAGGATTAGGACTTTGATAGAGAACCAGAACCTTCCCTTAGCTTTACCTAGGAGATTGTAATAAAATTTAAATGCTCTTAACATGTGTTTTAAGTGTAGCTTAGAATGACGGGAAGTCCCTCCAGGTACGCTTTTATTTTATTGCAAGTTACTTACATGTACTGCGCTTTACCTTTCTTGCATGTTAAACAAGAATGTTGCATGAAAACTGAAACGTTTAGGATAGCCACAAAACTGAAACATAAAAATAAATTAAAAGTCACAATAAGATAAAATTCACCGCCACAACATTCAAAATATAAAACAACTCAAAATTTAATCACAAACAGAACACAAAACTACGATTGCAACTAAATTAAAACGTCTCGTTGGATGATCGGAAATACCATGGATGATGTAACCCACGTGTTGCTAACGGGATTTCCCACGGTCTAAATGAAAGTGTGGAACTCATTCGATTGAGTTTAGCAAATTCATCCGGACTAAGTGAATCCGATGAAAATAACTGTGCTTGGGATGACGAACCGCGGGATCTTTTCGCTTCTGTTTAACCAACTTTAAGATTTGTTTTAAATAAAACATTAAAGACATTTGGATTTTTAAACTTTTCTAAACCAAAACACTTCTCTCATCTCCTGATTTTCACCTTCTAAAACTAAAACTCTGCAACAACAAGGAGCTCGGAGCACGGTGGGCAGCATGGCCATCTTCGTCAGCAAAACTTGTGTCTACTTCAGCAAAATCTTTTCCTAGTTTTAAATAACCAAGCCATAGGATTTCAAGGTAGTTTGCCTAGTGCAACATAAACCCTCAACCTTTTTGTTAGGCATTTGCATAATCATGTTATGCAAATTAAGCCCTAACGGGTCTTAGGACTCCGAGGTAGTCGTTTGGTACGACATAAACCCTCACATCTTCGAGGCTATTGGTATGATCATATCATACAAATATAAGTCCTAATTAACTAAAACTGGTAGGATTATAACATTAAATAAACTCTCAAATTGAAGCCAAACAATAGGATAGTTGGGAAGTCACCGAAGTTCACTTCAGGTCCGTGACATCCCCTACTTCTCTTCCTTTGATTCCCTAAAATAACTGTTCTAAATTTGATCCATTCCTATTGAAATTTCCAAAATCCAATCCTTTGAAAACCTTAAAATTTGAAATTCTTGAAAGTAAAACCACTGATCATTATCGAGAGTTTTCTTAAATGATTCCCGTCATTTAAGATGTAATTAACTATAGGGGCTTGCCCTTATAGGGAACTTTAAGAACCTAGGTAATATAAACACTGCTTAATTTCTTTATATTAAGCAGGGGAACTTGTCAGCTTATAAAATTGGTTCGCAAACCAAAACGTATGTCACAAATCTTCTAGTTTATTTAATCAAGCCCCATCATCAAGCAGTGTGTCTATTCTTCAGGATAGATACACAGTTTATGGTGTGGTGCTCGTTTATATAAACTATTTGGGTTGTGAGATCGGTTTGATTTCATATCTTAAAATTTTTAAACTTAAAATTATTTTCAAAATCAAATGCTACTTTCCAAATTATATATATTTAAATTAAATTTAAAATATGAAAATTCGCCGATAATTTCTGTAGGCGACCCCTTTTCAAAACACAAACCTAAAAATATGCCAACACTCACATTGCTCAATGGGATCAACCTGGAAAGTAATGCTCGTTAAGACATCGCGACCAACATATCGAGCCTGGTTCACTATCCATACAGGAATGCAAATGCAAATGCAAGTAGCAAAATGACATAATTGTGATAAAGAGTACGCAGTGAAGGTAGTGACTCAGAAAAAGATGGGCATACCGTGACGCCAGCGACCCAAAGTGGGTATGTCGAGGATTTAGTGACCTAAACAGATGAGCATGCCAAAGTGGTAGCAACCCAGGGAGCGTATGATGGTGAGGTAGTGATCCAAAGGGATGGGCATGCCGTGGCTGTTGTGGCCCGAACCAGTGAGGCCGTGACCCAAAGGGATGGGCATGTTGTGGCGGCAGTGGCTCAATAAGGGTATGCAGGTGAGGCAGTGAACCTAAGCGTTGAGTTTGTCGTGGTGGAAGAGGCCCGGAAAGGATATGCCGATGAGGCAGTGATCCAAAGTGATGGGCATGCCGTGGACCAAAGGGATGGACATGTCGTAGTGGCAGCGGTCCGGAGAGGGCATACCTGTGAGGCAGTGACCCAAAGGGATGGGCATGTCGTGGAGGCGGCGGCCCAAAACGGGTATGCCGATGAGGCAGTGACATAAAGGAATGTGCAACTCAAACAAATGATGATGATCGTGTAAACAAACAAATGCAGGGCATGATGCAACATGCAAGAAAGAAAGCATGTTCATGCACATGCACAATTTGTAATGGTTCAAGTGGTTGGTCGACCGGGTCGGGGAGACGGTCGAACCAAAGTGTTATGCCAACCGGGCCTGAGATGGCTGGCTGAAGCACATGTGGTGTTGATCGGTCCAGGAAGAATAATCAGGGCACAATTGGTGTCGATCAGTTTGAGACGACTGATCGAGGCACAAGACGTGTTGATCGATCCGGGGTGACTGATCGAGGAACAAGTGGTGTCGATCGGTCCGGGAAGACCGACTGATGAAGCATAAATGCAATTACAATATGCAACATGCGACATGCAACATACATGACATGCAAGTCTAGGTGCAAATGATCACATGCAATAGTGAATCATGCTTGTACTAAATTCCTCACTTACAAAACCTAGGGTTTAGCGCTTGGGTGTGAGGCATGACAACCTCCTGCTTTGGCATGGCAAGTGAGGAGTTTCTCCCTAGATTTCTGATGAGGAAACTCTTCACACCGTCGTGAAATGGGCTAGCTGCAAAGCTTTTCAAACTTTCATAATGCCTCAAAGCTTCACAAAGTGAGCTAACTACAAAGTTTTTCTTACTTTGCAAAACCAATCCTCCCAATTTCTCACAGGAAAATTGGAGAAGCCAAAGCAAGGGAGAAAGGGACTCCGATCCGCTAGGATTTTTGCACTAAAGTTCACAACAAGGGGAAAACATTCGACTCTATGGAGTGTTTAGCCGCGCACGGAAAACCCTAACCTAAATGCTCGCCCTAGAAAAATGATGATCCATCACATAGGTACGTGGCCACGTCGGATCACACCGACCGATGTACAAACCTCATGCGGGCGATCAAACCCTCACACCTATGAACACCTATACTAGGGCTGGCTAAGGAAGAAAATGCAAAGGGGAAGGGATTATTACCACCACGAAGTTTTCTCGAAGACTATCACAGTTTAGGAAGAAGCTCTCCTATAAGTTAGGAGAGAAGCCCACGAATCCTTTCCAAAGTGTTGAAAAAGCTATCCTCACTTGAGAGATTGTCATAGTTTGTCAGATTTGCCTTCCCTAAGTTATGATGACGCTTTCTTAGTTGTGCTTCTTGGAATTTTGACTAGAGTTGAAAAGATGGTGGCACAAGAAGAAATGGTTGGAGAAAGACCAATCCCTAGATCTTTCCCTTCAAGAAAACATGAAAGCTACAAAGCCCTCAAGGAGGAAGGGGATCCCCCCAACAAAAGAAGAAATGGAGAAGGAAAAAAAAAGAGGAAGAGATGGACGAAGAGGAAAAACCCTAGCTCACCAATGAAGGAGCCCTCACCACCTCAAAAAAGCTCTCCCACATCTCCTCCGTTCTCCTTCGGTCGAATGAGTTCCATTCCCGTCGAGTGAGGAGGGCTTCTTGCTTAAGCAATAACCCCTCCTAAAAAATGACCAAAATGCCCACAATAAATGCCCAAGTAGCTTGTAAAGTGAGGGAAAAGGGGCATTTCACAACCCCCGTGAGAATTCCCAGACTTCTCTTGGGCTTCCAACAAAATATAACTTTAAAATGGCATCAAAATCAAAAAACAAATCACGAACTGGAATTAGAATGGCATCTAGGGCCTTGGCGCCCATATAGCGGCGCCTCGGGAAAATAGTGTTTTTGGCCTGTTTTGGGCGCTTTGGCGCCCAAAAAAATGTCTAAGTACCAAAATCAAGTCCTACATCTCCGGTAGCTCGTGCTTGATGATCTGGAAAGGTGTTTTGGGAGCGTGGGCCCCCGGGATCAACCCCAGGGAACCAGTCTAGCCCGAAATCCTGATTTTCATCGGGAATGCCCAACGAGAGTTTTTTCGATCCAGAAGTTATGGAAAAATCCATGTGATAAAAATATAGTCCCATAACTTCAAAATGGAGCATTTTCATCGGCAATTCATTGGCTAATTTAGTGCCAACGGTCATCCTAGACCACAACGCATGTAGGGTGTCCTGAGCCCTAATATTTCCATAGGGCGCATAATTGGACTATGTGACTTCCTATGGCTGTGGGAGGCTCTGGATGGTCGTGTGGTGACTTCTAATCACTAGATCAGGCACCAACCATACATCATGTCTCAGATGGGCCTTCAAGAGAGTATTTCTCGGGTAATGCTAAGTCGCCACCGAACCTAGCTAATAAGTGTCAAGAGGTCCAGGTGGGAATCTCAAGCTACCGATGCTAAAGATGAATTGTAGACCACCCTAAGCCATTGAAGTAGACACCTACACTTGTAACATCAAAAATTGATGCCAACAATATGCTCAGATAAATGTTGAGCGTTAACTTTAATTTTTTTAGCTTATGTGTGGAGGGTGTTGAGTACTTTGAATGACTTGATTCACTTTGTTCTCACTCATATTGTGCTTCCTCTTGGACTTCATTTGTACGAGCATATTCAACCTCATCCAAATATTGGGGGAAGCCATGCGTTGTTAACTAGACGTTGGAGCCCATGGCCAAATCTGAGAAACATATAACTAGATGAACGTGCAGGAACAAACAACACTTAATTGCTTGAGTTCGAGCAAGATCTTAGCATTGGAGTGTGGAAGGTTCTCGGGTTAGGGCTCATTTGGGACAATGAACAAATGTCATCCATTCTCGTGTATTTGAAACGAGCGGCTCAGATCGAGTAAGACAAGGAGATAGAGCGGTAACCGCGGGTGACAGAGCATCTGAAGTGTAAGTGAGGTGAATCACGGGATGACGCGTGGGGCTTCGATGATGTTAAGGATGATGTGATCCCGACATGGTTAAGTAGATAAATTGGGTATTTTCTGATTTAATTAAATAGAAAAATTTTAAAAAAGTCATATCTTGGTGTAGAAAAATCATAAAAATATAATAAAAATACTCACGTGCTCAGTGAACTGATGAGAACATTAAGGACCCAAAATTAAAAGATTTTTATTTAATATTTAGTTATTAATTAATTAAATACCACATGACTTAATTAAATCATAAAAAATGAAATATTGCTCATCATGGTATAAATATTGTGGGTTTGTTTCTAATGCAATTAGGGATGTTCTCTGATTTTTTCAAAGTTAGAGAACACCTCTAAGCCTACAAGCCCCAATTTTATAAAATATTTGTCTTTGTTTTAATTAATAAATTATATACATTAAAATAAAAGTTTAAAAAATATAAAATCAAGTTTATTGAGTCCACCAAAGTCAGAGGCATCAACAAAAAAATGTATTTTTTAAAAACAAAATATATTTTTCCTTATATTTACCTATTTAAATAATTAAAAAATTATGAAAATCTAGATAATGGTCAAAATGTCATAAAATAGCTTCTGATTCAATATAATCACTTTAGAAATCTTCCATAAAAATTTTAATGAAAAGTTATTTTTTGCTTAAAATTATTATAAAAAATAAAGTATAAATCAGAAAAAATACAAAATCAAGTTTGGTGAACTCTTCAAGGTCATAGGCACTTAGGAAAAATAAAATTAATGTTAAGCTAAAAAGTATATTTTTTATTTATTTTCCTAATTTAAAGTAATAAAAATAATTAAAATTACAAAAATACAAATATATTTCAAATGTTACAATTTTTTCCTTGATTAGAGACAAAAAATTAAAATGCATTTACAACTTTTCAAAGATATAAAAAATGTATTTTAAGTATTTAAATTTATTTTCTATATTTTCACAAATTATTATTTAGAATAATTATAAAAAAATATAATAAAAATAAAATAATATAAAATCAACTTCTTTGAGTTTATCAAAGTTAGATAAGTTAAAGGAAAAATAAAAATAAAAATTTTAAAATAACATATTTTTCTATTTTTTTTTAATTAATAAAAAATCATAAAAATTAAAATATAATTAAAAAATCATGAAAATTACCCTAAATAGTCCTCTGACTAATAGAATCACGATGAAATATTTTTGAAAGACAGAAAATGTGCTTTGGTTAATTAAATTAAATGATATTGAAAATTCATAATTATGGACTAATATAATTCTAAAAAAATAAAAAAAAACTAAAAAAATTAATCTCTCCTCTGATGTCTTAATTAGCCCATGAGTAGTGGGTTAGTAATGTTTCATGATTATTTGAATTCAAACATGAGAGTTATGAGAATGTAAACCCTAGGGGTAAAATTGTAATTTTGGAATTTTACACTTTACCTTTAATTTTTATTAAACTAGAGGAGAGGGCATTACATTATGATGATTAACCCAATGAAGTGGTTGAAATGCAAAGGTTAATTAGGTTGGTAACTCATTCATGTTATTTTCTACAAAGGGTAGAATTAAAATTACTTGAATTTTTGTGTATTGGAAGAAATGAGAATTCAGATGATTCAGACGTAAGGAGTATGAATCGAAAGATCGGTAAGCTATTAATTTGAACTCCTTTATTGGTGATTAGACAAAGTCCAACCCATTCAATAAAGTTTAAGCATATCTTATAAGACTTTTTCAAAAAATAGAAATTTATCCATTAGCCCCAAGAGCTTAATAGTGAGTTAGGCTCAATCTAATATAGTTTGAGGAATAGTTAAAGAAAGAAATATAAGTAATAGTGAAATATTTTGAAACACTAGAAGCTCAAACCCGATTGATGGGTAAGAGTGTAAAGTTCATTAAAGATTAGAGATACCGCTCAAGGGTGTTGACTCACATAACCTTTTAACAATTGAGAGTAGCCACCTAACCTTGCTCATGGGCTAAGACATCAAAACTACACTAAGCACAATTAAAACTTAAAAGAATCCTGATATAATTTGGATAATTATCTCAACAGTATAGCAACACCAATTGAACTTAAAATGGTCTAAGAAATTCTAAAGTAGTTTTGGGTCATTCCCTGAATACCTATGTAGGACTTTGGATATTTTAAAGGACATATATGTTTGTTACAATTTGTTGAGGGAATTCATCCTCTAAGAGTAATAACTTTTGAAACAAAAAAGAGAAGAAAAACTGAAACCTTTATGGAACCACCAAGATATGATTTAATACCCTTCAAATTAAGACATATAAAAGAGAAATATCCTATTACAACTTAATCTATAGTAAAACACATTGCTCTAGGGTGTACGCCTTAGATAAAGTGTCCAAACCCTCATAGCATCTGAGGATATTTAAAGTGGCCACATATAGATCATCTAGGCTGGTGTAAGTTGGAGGTTTTGGTGGCAGAGAATTGATGCAAAAGGTTTTGATGCTTGAAATGGGATAATGGACTCGTGTTGTATCTCTGAACCTAATGAACTTTTTGAGAGTGTAGGATCAACAATACTATCCTTTGGTATTTGGTATAAGGCTGCCCTTGCTTTCAGAAGCTCCAGGTGATTCTTACCTGACAATGTGACTGACTTGTGAAATGCATAATTTACAAAATCAAAATATAATTTTGAGATGAAACTAATATTTTGCCTGGAAACAGATAATTTGTAATAAAAAAAGTCTAAAGTACTTATATGCAAGCTAAGTTAAGAATATTTTTGGGTGTTATCATTTTGTAAGTTCACATCTTAGTCACATCAATTGGTTTGAGATTTGCCCCATCGTGACTGCTTTGTTGGTAGTTTTCCGCCTTATATTGGGTATCAGCGGCTCATATTACTGTTAAATACCAACGAACTTATTTTGAGGGTTACTAGATCAACGGGCCCTGAAGCTGAGCTCCCCCATAACTAAAATTCTTACATAAGTTCTGCTCTTTTTTACGTGCCACCTATTTCATTCTACATGCCAGTATCTTCCTCTTGATTTTGTTTTCTTTTAAGATTTATGCATGCTATATTTGTAATACTAATCATGCAGCAGTAGCGGAGGCAACTTGTATGCGCTACTACCTTTTTTCCTGTTTCCTGCATTTTTATTACTTCATGTTTCATTTATGTGTAAGTTAATGCATTTGCAAAGGAATTTAGGGTAAAGATAGTAGGCCGTATACTTAGAAGGAACACTACACTAAATTCAAACATAAAACCTATAACTATCACGACAAGAAGTTCGAAGCAAGCTACAAGCAGATGGAGGATGACTTCAGACGACAATCAAGATTCAACAATGAAGTGGATCTACTTTAACTAAACTTTCTTTAGTATTAAATAACATAAATCCATAAGACTTCGAGGTTGTCCTCCTAGGGTGACATAAATCCTCACCTCATCTCTTATGCTTTTGCACATTCATGTTGTGCAGTAGAAGTCCTAACTGTTTTAGGTTTTCAAGATTGTCATTCGGTATAACATAAATCCTCTTATCTTCCTAGGTTACTTGCATGGTCGAATGTTATGTAAGTGTAAGTCCTAAAACTTTAAATAAAATGACAGTAGTAAATAGTTAAATAGCTTTAATCCCAAAATGTAAAGTCGAACAATAGAATAGCTTGGGAAGTCATTGAGGCTTGCCTCGAGATTCATGACACCCTTACTTCTCACTCCTTTGGCCTCTAAAATAATTGTTCCCACTTAGCCCAATCCCACTTGAATTTATTACAAACAACCATTGAAACTTAACTTTGAATTATTGAAGATGAAATCGCTGATCATTATTGAGAGTTTTCTTAAGTACTTTGGTCATTTATAATCAACTATAAAGGTTTGCCCTTATATAGAATTAGGAGCCCATGTAAAAAATCTTATATAATCTTCAATATTAGATAGAGAAACATGCGAGTCATATAACAAGATTCACATAACAAATGAATGTCATAAATTATTTAGTTTATATAATCGAACCCACTATCAATTAGAGTGTCTATCTCTTGGGAGGGTATATTACTTATGGTGTTGTGCTCAATTACTTAAACTATTAATATATGAGATCTTTTTGTCTCATTTTTCAAAATTAAAATACTAATTTTTAAAATTAAAAGTTATAAGTATATTAAATTAAATTATTTTTAAAAGCGACCAACAAATTCAAGCTAGTGACTGACAAAGGATTGTCTAAAGCTGAAAGAGAAGGAAAAGAAATTTGCATCTGAGACAAAAGCCAATGTTATTGTGGAATGAAGTGGATTCAAATGTATCATTTTCAGCAATTATTCATAGTTTGCTTACAAATGATTAATATTAGTTTATGTATTCAAGTGCTACATATAACATTCCCCGTCGAGGCTGGTTATGTACGTACAACGAGTTGTATAGCGTCGTAGAAACTATGAAAAACTATCATGCTTGTCGTACTATTAGTGTAGGGAGTATCTTTATCGGGATGCATGATGTGGAAGCTAACTGATATTAAACATGTTTCAGATATCAGGAAGAATTTACTGTCAGTTGGGGCTTTAGAGTCCAAGAGCTACAAGGTAGTCGTGATGCAAGATTTATGAGGAAATGCCATAAAGTAATGGTTTTTGTGAAAAGGGTTCATCGTCACAATCTTTACTATCTTCAGGATAGTAAAGTGATTGAATGGTTGTCATTGCTGATAATTATTTTGACGCCACTACGTTGTGGCATATGTGGCTAGCTCATGCTAGAGATGCTTCACTTTAGTCTTTGGTGAAGAAAAGATTGATCAAAGGAGTAAGCACTTGCAAACTTGATTTCTATGAACATTGTGTGTTTGAAAAGAAGGCACAAGTATCTTTTGGGACTTGATCTCCGCCGGATTTATGCTCACATTTTTCACTTTATATTTTTTTTCAATGATAATATCTCTTTCTTTGCAACGGATGCCAAAAACTTGACTCTGAAGCAAATGAGAGATATACTTTAATTATTTTATAATATGAGATTCTACGCAAGTATACCGTATCATTTATCAAGTAATATAGGACTTTCTGATTAAGCCCCGAGATATCGAATCCACAGGGAAATGTCTAAATATATGAAAAAATAAGAAAATTAAATTTTTACTTTTTAAATTAATTTTGTAAAGTATGTTTTAAAATTGATAATTTTGAAAATTGTTTTTGATATTTCCTATTTAAGAAAAAGTAAAGCAAACAACTAAAATTAACATGACTACTAAATGATATGAAAGCAATGAGAATAAAATATCTTTTTCCTCTTTTAATGAATTAGTAATAATTATGAAATTTCATTGTGGAAGTATTTAAATGTGTTGTGCCAAATAGGAGCAAATGTATTCTTGAACCTTACTTGGTTCTATAAAGAAAATTGGTTAATTTGAAGCATTGAAATTTTATAGATGGGTTAGCCAGAGAAGATACCAGCTCTCACTCTAGAGTTCCCTCGATTCTCTCCACTTGGGGGCTAACATCTCATAACAAAATTTTCACCTCAAATCAAATTAGGGGGCTTTAGCCTGTCACTCTAAAGTCCTCTAATTTTACTCCCCATTAAAATATATCTCCCTATTTATTTACATTCAATTATATGGACTACAATTCTCATCCATACAATTGCATGTGATTCTTTCCAATTTTTTATTGAGACAACGCCGCATTGGATCTTACATAATCTCCCAAAAAATTTAAACATCTGAATTGGCCAAATCAAGAAGTAAATTAAGGGCAAGGAAATAAATCATCACAACTTATTCCAACATTAAACTTATATACTTCACACAACTACCTTCCATAATTTAATTACTTCATCATTTAAAAGCAAAAAGATAAAGAAAACTACTCAGAACTCATGGAGAAAACATAAACATAACTTGATTTGAAAGTAGAAATCATAGTGAAAACACAACAAGTTTTACATAAAAATCAAATTTAAAAACAAAGATAAACACTTATCTAAAAATCCTCTCCACAAGACTCTGGAAGTTCCTCTGAAGTTTTGCTTTCCACTAAAATACTCCACAGAGGTTGGCGCCCAACTCGGAGGATTGAATCCCCTAAATTCTAGTACAAACTATGATAAAGTAAAGTAGAAGAGTAAAGAAAATTTGCTAAGAAGAAGGCTCTCCTTCTTCCTCTTTCCCTGGAAATAACTTTAAGCTTTCCTCCAACTTCTCCCACCAAAATTTTCTCCTAAAATCTTCTCTTGGGTGTCACGCCACTTTCTGATCAAGTCTTCATTTTTAATAATTCTCCAAAAGGTGCTTTGGCGTCTCTTCAAAATATGTCCAAATTCAATGTATCCACCAAGAATGCATCCATCCATTCAAATTTTAAATGAATTTTGGTGTTGATGGGAAGTTAATGAAGTTTAAACCAAAGGATGCTAAAAAATCCCTTCAAATTTACGCCAAAATTAAGTAAAATTCGTCACTTTAGCTGTGGCGCATATGCGCCAACCATCCTGGGCATAGGCGCTAGAGGCCAATTTTGCACACCTTCCAATTTTTGCTCCAAATTTGATCTTTTTTTGCTTCTTTCATCACAATCAGCCATTTTAATCATACCTGTAAGAAAAACACAAAATACCTTCTATTAAAGTACAATATCATAAAAAATAGATATAAAAATGTACATAAAAAATACTATATATTTTAGGTGTATCAGGACTGTCATCCATAATACATAAGGTATTTTAGAGTATATTCACACAGATGTTTGGGGCCCGATGAAAGCATCATTCAACAGGCAAATATTTTTTGTATCTTTTATTGATGATTACTCCATGTATGTTTGGGTGTACACCGTGAAACACAAATGCAAAGTGCTGGAGATTTTCATAACTTGAAAAAAATGGATTGAGACTCAGACTAGTAAAAATATACAGTTTATTAGATTAGACTATAAGGGAAAATACACTTCATATGCATTCTTACAAGAGTGCTAGAGAGCTATAAATGAGTACCACTTCATTATTCAAGAGACACAAAACAGAACAAGGTAGTAGAGAGGATTAACCAAACTTTGGTGGAGAAAGTTTGGTGTATGTTATCCAATGCCGGGTTTGATAGAATCTTTAGGGCCAAGGCCATAAAATATGTCTGTCACTTGGTGAAACGTCTGCCTTCTGCATATATTGGGAAGAAGACCCCAATGGAGATGTGGTCAAGGCACCCTGCTAGAGATTATGAGCACATGAGAGTGTTTGGGTGTTTGACTTACTACCAAGTGCAGAATGATAAAGTGGAACCACAAGCATAGAAAGTAATCTTCACTGGGTTTAGGCATGGAGTTAAGGTCTTAAAGCTATATGGACAGTCAAAAACGAAAGTGTCATTAGGTGCAAATGAGTGTATGCAAAGAAGGAAGGATCTCAAAGAGCTGATCTGCGGTATAAGACATGATTAATAACAAAAGACTTTGCGCAATTAGAAGAGATTAATTATGACGAGGTTTTTTCCACATTGGTCAAGCATCCCTCAATTTGTGCTCTCTTAGCACTTGTAGCACAATATAGTCCGATCTTGGAACAACTCGAAGTGAAGACTACATTTTTACATGGAAAATTACAAGCGGGGATCTACATGTTGCAACCGACTGGATATGGAGCATCAAAAGACTTGATTTACAAATTAGATAAGTCTTTGTATGGATTGAAGCGGTCACCACAGCAGTGGTATAAAAAATTTGATTACTTCATGAGGGGATATGTGTACACAAGGAGACAATATGGTCATTGTGCATATTTCAAAAAAATGGGTAATGGTGAATTCATTTACTTGTTTTTATATGTTGATGATATGTTAATTGCATCTGATAGTCAGATTAAGGTTTATAGGATGAAGAATCAACTGTCTAAATATTTTGAAATGAAGGAGTTGGGTGAACCTCGCAGAATTCTTGGCATGGAGATTCTCAAATACAAGGCAACTGGAAAGGGTTGACTCTCACAAGAAGCTTATGTTTGGAATGTGTTGAGAAAATTTGGGGTTGATGACTCGAGCAAGGGAGTGAGTCTACCAATTGCATGTCACTTTCAGTAGTGTTCAGATCAATGCCCTAAAGATGATCAGGAGGGATAAATATGTGATCATCTCTTATACTAATGCAGTGGGAAATCTGATTTATGTCATGATTTGTACTATACCAGACATTGCACAAGCAGTTGGTGTTGTAAGCAGGTTTATGCTTAATCTAAGAAGGATTCATTGTGTGGAAGTGACAAGAATTCTGAGGTATCTGAAGGATACAATTGGTGTTGGCTTGGTGTTTGAGAGACAGTTATCTATTGCAAATTTGTGTGTAGGCTGAACTAACTCAGACTATGTAGGTGAAATGGATAGGCTGAGATCAACAACTGGTTATTTATTCATATTGGTAGAAGGTCCAGTCAGTTGAAGGTCAGTTTTTCAGTCTATTGTTGCTTTATCTACTACGAAGGCTGAGTGCGTGACAGTCACAGAGGTGATGAAGAAAGCTATATGGATGCAGGGCTTATTTGATGACTTGGGAGTTGATCAAGAGTCTCTAATAGTGTTATGTGACAGTCAGAGTGCGATATTTTTACCACAAATCTAGTTCATCATACTCATACCAAGCACATTGATGTTAGATAAAACTTTGTTCGGGACTTGATTGAAGAAGACAATGTTCTGTTGAAAGAAGAAAGATACGAAGGAGAATCCAATGAACATGCTCACGAAGGTACTACTAGTCAAGAAGTTCACCTACTGCAGGAATTTGGTGAACTTCCGAGCTTATAATTAATTGCCCAATTGAGCATGTTGAAGAACTACGCAAGGCTTGATCACTTTGGGATGAGGATATGTAGACAACCATCCTGGTGCAACTGAATTGGAGTTTAGAGTTTATTTTGTTATCTTTCACTTAATTGGTATTAAGAGATAGAGTGGAGATTGTTGTATTTATGACATTATTTACTTTTATTGTAATTAGGGGTACTTTGTCTTCAAACTTTATTTACTTGTATTCTCTAGTCCTCATCTATAAAAGGGACATAGAGATTATAAGAGAGTTATGGCGAGGCAATATTGAGTTATAACCTCAATACATTTTGTTTCTTTTGTTTCTCCCCATCTAATGCTAGTGGAAACTCCCTCCCCGTAGACGTAGGCGAGTCGACGCCGAACCATGTAAATCTTTTGTGTTTGATTGTTATTGTGTGAATTTCTACGCTTCCGCATTTTTCACATAATATTACTCTCCTAACCGGATCATCAGATGGTCGACATTCAACATGACCAAACCATCTAAAATGACTCTCTCTAATCTTGTCCGCCACTGTAGCTACAGCAATCCTATCACAGATATATTCATTCCACATTTTTTCTCTAAGTGTCTAGCCACTCATCCAACTAAGCATTCTCATCTCAACAACACTTAACTTTGTTTTACGCAAGCATTGAACTGTCAAAACAAACAAAAAAACCAACAAACAAAAAACATCATTTTGCAAGTAGAAGTTACCTATTTGAATCTGCCTTTATGATGCTGCATACACTGAACTGTCAAAGAAAAAAAAAAACTTCATTTTGCAAATATGATTCACCATAGCTATTTGAATCTTTTACTGTCTTCATGTGATGCAAGCACTAAAATTCTGCAGATAAAGAAAATCCCACTTACAAATGAAGGCATTGGCTTCATTGGAAGGTAATATTTTCTGCATTACGCCCTTTTCTCCTTCGTATCTTTTAGCACAGGAATCACAAGTACATGCCAACATAGGTAGAACTTTAACAGGCATGAACTCTTTCATAGTACGTATTTCAATCCTTAATTAGAATTTGTCTGAACATGGTTCTTACTAGTCTGTCACTTTCTTGTGTGAGACTCCTCTCTTTAAAGCTAAAAACACCTAAGCCGTTGTCTTTCAATCAATCAAGCTGTCGCCTCGCTACTGAAAGTGGCAAAAAAAATATTATTAACTTAAGAAAAAATATTCTTATTTCGGCATAAAATTTAAACTAGTTAACAAGGGTTAATCAGCATGTTTATCTTTATAAATGCTATTTCAACAGGGCTTTATTTCTGAGAAAAGTTCCTTTAAAAGCAGCATATGAAAAATTTCCATTCTAATGCTACACAGAAGATGACTCTTTGAATACGAAGAAAATAGGGAAGAAGAGTGAAACATAGTGACAATGGTGCAAGGGAGAAGCGGGGAAATCAAAGTGACAGACAAGCGAACACAGAACTTAGGCTTCGTTTGGTTCGCACTTTTTGCTGCGGCGCGGCACGTTGCAGCGGATTCGCCTCACCAAGGCCTTGCGTTCGCTCCGAATTCGCGGCACCTCGCAGCGAATTCGCCTCACCGCGGGCAGCGGGATAAACCCCGCGGCCTCAGCTTTCTCTCCGCTGCCGCGACCTAATTCCTATTGTTGCCCTTGCCCTTGCACGAACTCGAGCGGCTCTCCCCTTACGCCCTAGAAGTTCTCTCGAGCCTCCTGCACCTCCTCTTTCTCGACCGATCTCATTACTTCGAAGGTAACCGTAATGCCCATCTTCTTCTTCCTGGCATGTATTGATGGATATACCTCCTACCACTCCTTCCTCTCCTCTGAATCGACATAAATTTTTACAAATGGGGTTTCTCTCGAGCCTCCTGCGCCTCCTCTTTCTCGACCTATCTGAATCGATCTCATTACAAATGGTTTTTTTTGTTTTGTTTTGATTTTGGACTGCATTTTGTTGGAAGATTAGCTTATCTCTTCTTTGAAGCACAGAATGCTAATCTCTTTTTTGAATATATAACTGCTACATATGGATTCTTGAGGTCATTACAAATGGCTTCTTATGCTGATATAGTTGGAATGGGGCTGGGCTTCTTATGCTGATCGAGACTTCTTTAGTGAGGGTTGTGGAACATTTGGTTTTTGCTCAAACATGTCATGATTCTTTTGAAGGTAGAGGGGATTTTAACATCATCAAAAACCCATTAGGATGAATGGCAAACCAGATCTCATTTTACCTAATGTTGATGTGCCCAATCTGGCTGAGAAGTGCAAATTTTGGTTGGGGCATCTTAGCAGGGAAACTTTTGGAATGCTTTTTGAAAAATTTCAGGTATTGGGAGAATGGAAGGTTGTTCTATTTGAGACCCAAAGCTTCATCAAAACTTGAGACCCAACATTGTGGTGCATTTAGATTATATTGGTTTTATGGTATTTTGCTTAGTAATCAAACTGGTTTTATGGTTTTCTTTTGCTTATTCTGATAAAGTCATGTGGAAATGATTTTGATGAATGCCTGAAGGTTTTTTACTGCAATAATGGAGAGCATTGTATTTTCAGTTTCTTTTGGAGTTTGGAATTTCTGTTTTCTGTGATTTTGTTTCTTTAGTAATTTGGCGTTATGAATCACATATAAGATGGAATTGTTATGGATCACATATGATTCTGTTTCACTCTTTTGGTTGATGGTAACCTCCTCCCTTCTTTACTCCTTTATGTGGCCTTGCTCGGTTTGGCATTACTGTGCCTGGTGCTTTACATTTTCACTACTTGGTTGTTAGGCTATGGAGCCTGAAAGTGATCCGTTTCACATATGATTCTGTTTCACTCTTTTGGTTGCTGGTAACCTCCTCCCTTCTCTACTCCTTTATGTGGCCTTGCTCGGTTTGACATTACCGTGCCTGGTGCTTTACATTTTCACTACTTGGTTGTTAGGCTATGGAGCCTGTGTGCCGTGGGCTTCCTGTTGGCTTGTAGGAATGCTACTGTTTCATTTCCTCTTTTGTGTTTCCCTTCTCCTCTCCTTAACAGCAGCAGGTTTTTTTTTTCTAAAAAAAAGAATGAAAAAAGAAGTGAAAGGGTGCTTTGCTCTTCCAAGCTTGATGCTTTTCATATGGAGGCTTCAAAGATATGCTTGGATTTAACTCATTGAAAGCATGTATTCAAGTGATATTTTGTATTCTGTATGGTGGAATTGGGAGTCTGTTTCTTAATTGGAAGCTTGCATTTTCAACTGATATTAGCTGTACTTCATAGAGATCGTCCCCCTCCTTTAACTGATACATAGCTATCTGCCTTAACTTGAATTGGCTGTACTTCATAGAGGTCCTCCACCTCCTTTGCTTTAACTCATTGAAAGCATGTATTCAAGTGATATTTGGTAGTCTGTATGATGGAATTGGAATCCTGTTTCTTAATTGGAAGCCTGTATTTTCAAGCCTATGTTAAAGTGTTATGTACATGTCTCTATGTCAGCAATAAAGAAATATCATTTCTTTCCAGTGGATGTAGGTCAGTATGACCGAACCACGTAAATTGTTCTCTTTTATGTGCTTACCTGTATTATTGGGTTAATTTTAATTGATATCTGTCAATGCTACTATGAGTAAAGATATCAATAATATTTCTCCTATTCATAGTATGTCTAATAAGAACAAAGAAGTTGCCACTCCTGCACTTTGGGAGAAGGACATAAAAATAATTTTCTGTGATCTGTGCATAACGGAAGTCGAAAAGGGAATAGAGCCAAATTCTTTTTTCAAAGAAGAAGGCCGGCAAAACATTGTTACAAATTTTAGGGAGGTCACGAGCGTGGGATTATGACAAGTTACAACTAAAAAATAAATGGGACCAACTCAAGAAAGATTGAAAACTTTGGAAGGATTTAAAACAAGGATCGACTGGCTTGGGCTGGGATCCGTTGAAGCAAACAATTGCTGCTTCAGAAGCATGGTGGACTGAAAGGCTTGCGGTAAGATATTATTCAATTAATATTTGTAATGTTAATCATTTTTATTTTTTTGGCATTCTAATAAAATTTCCTTATATTTTACAGATTTTTCTCGCGGAGAAAAAGTTCAAATCGAGTCGGGATAGAACCGTAATTGGAGGGCAAGCTTGACGAGATGTTTAGTGGGGTGGTAGCTACGAGGAAATATGCACTGCCCTAAGCCGTACAATTTTGAAGCTACCCCTGAACATGTGGTCGTTGAACTATCAAACGATTCAGCAGAGATCCGCATCTACGAGCAAACTGAAATTCAGTCAACAAACCGTACAAAGCGCCCTCGGAACGGACAAAAGAGAAAGAGTGCTGCTGCATCTAGGAGAGACCAGCTCTCATAACTAGTGGACTCATCTAATGATGCCCCGCACAGAGTTCAGAAAAGCGACGTACATGAGGTCATTAGGCTCCTTGAAGACGATCTAGACTTGACTGGGGATCGTGACCTTTTCTACTTTGCTGTCGACCTCTTCTGTGATTCCTTACATCGAGACTTCTTTACTGCATTGAGCAAAGAGCGACGATTAGAATACATTCAATATTATTATAACCGTCACACCACTTGATTTTATGTCGCACTGCTTAAATTTATTGCATCTAGTAGATTGAACTACCAGTCATGTATTTGTTTGGACAATTTTTAGAAGATTGAACGGATGTTTAAGCTTTCTATTTTCCAAGTATAGTTCATTCATGTGCTTCTTTTAGTCCATTTATGATTTCTAAAGACCTTAATTTGGTTTAACTGTAATAGGTAGTTTATATCGTTATGGACCCAGAGGAAGTCCGACGCCGACGGCGAAATGCAGCGGTAAATATACTAGTGCTATACTATAATACGTACGTCGATCGTGAACCCTGTTACACATCATCTCAGATTGGGGACAAATGGATGACAGAAATGATTTCAGAACACCCAACGAGATTTCGAAACATCTTCCGCATGTCCCAAGAAGTTTTCAATGATCTTCTAATAGATCTAAGAACATCTCATGGACTTCACAGGTCTTCTCGGACAACATCCCGTGAAGTACTAGACATAACACTTTACATACTATCACAAAACGAGTCTATGCGGGGAGCCATGGAACGCTTCCAACACTCGTCCGAAACAATAAGCAGATATTTCTCAGTTGGTTTGAGTTCTCTTGTTAGTCTAGCACAAGCCATAATAAAACCAACCGATCCAACTTTTGCAAGGACGCCAGTAGAGATTTGCAACGATGACCGATATATGTCATATTTCAAGGTACACTTCTATACTGCAGCCACATATTAAATAACTGCATATTGAAATGCTTTCTGTTGTATATAAAGGGTTGCATCGGCGCAATCGATGGAACGCACGTTCATGCTGTAGTGCCGGATAACGAGAAAGTTGCATTTATCAGCCGTTCTGGGAGGACAACTCAAAATATTATGACGGTTAGTGATTTCAACATGTGTTTTATATTTGCATTAGCTGGATGGGAGGGCAGCACACATGATAGTAGGATTTTTAAAATTGCAACGAGAAATCCAGAGTACAATTTTCCTCACCCACCGCATGGTAAGTTCCTTTGTAATATAAAAAGTTGATATTTTTCTCCCGTACCTTGCTAATTTTATAAGTATTACAGGAAAATATTATTTGGTAGATGCTGGATACCCAATGCATAGGGGGTACCTTAAACCTTATCCTGACACAAGGTATCATATTTCAGATTTCGAGAGAGCCAGTAATTGTACAAGAAGTAGAAAAGAGATGTTTAATAAAAGACATTCGTCCTTGCGAGGCGTAATTGAGAGGACATTTGGAGTTTGGAAGAAGAAATAGGTCATACTTCGAGATATGCCACCTTATCCGTTTCCCAAACAGGTGTAGATAGTGTTAGCAACTATGACCCTACATAATTATATTAGGCGGCATCCAACTCGAGCTGATGTAGATTTCGAGCGTGTCGAGCTAAATGATGAGGTAGTTACAGTTGAAGGTTATGATGACCACATCGTCAATCTCCGGCACGGGAGGAGACCAACAGGCAACGAATTTGCACAAAAGATTGGGAGGGTGCGAACGAAATGACAGCCCTTCGAGAAGAGATTACTCGCTCATTAGTTGGAGAGTGATTCTGTTGAGCAGTGCTATGTTTGTCTTTTACACTCTGTTGAGCACTTTCGTTCACATTAACTGATCTGTAAGAGTAATGTTTATCTTCTGTCGAGCTTGATTATTGCCATTTTGTTTGAGCATTTGGTACTTAAATTAATTCAGTTGTATATCTGCTTGCATTTCAGGTAGAGATGAGCTCCAGCTTGTCAGCTTCCTCTCGCCGAGTGCTATGTCACTGTGGCCTCCAGACATCTCTTTTGGCATCGCGACAGCCGCACAGCTTTCGCCGAAAGTTTTATGCCTGTCCTCGGAACATTCTAGAGCAGTGCAGTTTCTTCCGATGGGCAGACAGTTTATCGGATTCTCAGGAGTCCGATGCTTGGGAGTGGACGGCTTCACCAGAAGACGGTGTGACACGGGAGCTACAACAACTCAAAACTAAAGTGAACATTATTATATTGTTGGTTGTTGTTGTAATAGTCCCGTAGCTTTTTTTTACTATATCTGCTACTAAGCACGTGCTCGAGAGGACTCTATGTTCACTCGTAGAACTTTATAACTTTTTTGAGATATGCAATCGTTATCTTGATGTTTTGTCGTTTCAAATCTTGTGCAAATAGATGATTTAAAACTCAATAATTTTTAATACTCTTGATATATATAGATATATAAAAATATGTAAATAATGACATACTTTTATACATATAAAAAATTTTAATACTTTTAAAATATGTAGAAATATATAAATATGACGCTTAAAATTCTAAAAATAAAATTTTTATTTATTAGTTTGAATATTTAAATATAAAATTTTTAAAAAAATTGCATTTGCAAATTCTATATATCATATAAATAAATCGAAATTTTCAAACAGTTTTCCTAAACAGGGCAGATCGGTCATTTTTCGCTTCGTATTGTTTTCACACATACCGCAACTAAACAGATGACAATTTCCTCGCATTGCTTCACAGGCAATAGAAATTAAGCTGCAAAGCTGAAAAGCTGCAGCCGAACCAAACAGACCCTTAGTTCCACATTCAGAATTTGGCCAAAGAAGACGTTACAGTGGAAGCAAAGTTCAACGAAAGTGCTCATCCAAATGAGAATTCTTCTTTATTTTCGCTTTTTGCACACTGCAAAGGGGAAAATTATCGCAGCGCCTGATTCCATTCTAGGCAAAATAACGGGCAAAAGTTGTGTATTTCAAGATTATCAGGAGGTTATTATAGTATTAATTCCAAAAATCTCCAAATAACCTCTTAATAATGTCCCAATAACCTCTGCTATTTCACTTTTGTGTTTTGTGACTCAAATAACACTGCAATAACTTCCCAATAACCTTCCAATAACCTCCGCGGTTCCATTTTAATGTTATTCATAGAGTTATTACGGATTATTCGCTGGTTATTTGCGAAGAACATATGCATTGCTGCATACGCTGTCCGTATGAAATAATCTTCCCTGCAAAGGAGTCCAGACGCCCCGCCAAACAAAACCTCAATATATGAGCACGTGGTTTCAATCACTCATTTTTTTCCTTCTAAATTTCCTTTTCTCAATTAAATTTACAAACAAATATTTTTATGCGTGCAAAATAAAGTAAATTGGATAAATATAGCAAACAATGAAATAAGCGACTTTTGATTGTTTATAACGAAACAACGACTATAGGTTTTTCAAAAGAACAGATTCAACTGTATATATTATAACAGCATGGAATTATAAGAGTCTAATTCCAAAATATAAAATTAATTTCGTATATAGACTATAAATCATATATAAATATACTCTGCATATTAGAATATTAAGAGTTGACTTTGATTTTCAATGGTGACTTTGGAAAATTTTGTTAATTCTTAGAATTTATTGTACTAAAAATTTCTATAAAGTCTATATATATAATCATGAGATCAGTTGTTTTGATTTTGTTTAATTGTTTAATTTCTTCTTAGTTTCTATCAATTTTTATAACCAATAGCCACTAATAAAGAAAAGATTTTTCACAACATTTATCTAGCAACCCTATCTAAAAGATCTATCAAAAGGATCTACGACAGCGGTATTTAAAAGTGCAGGCCTAGAATATACAATATTATTATTTCGCCTCGCCTACCCCTCAGGTGAATCAGATCCTTCTGCTCTATCAGTTGGACCTAATATTTGATCCGCTCGATTCAACTATTTATTTCTACAATTCACTAGCAAATAATTTATGCTGGTTGCCCTTAACAAATTTATTTTAATAAGCTCCAAAAATTTATTATATAAGGGCTAAATGATTCAATTATGGGTCTGTTTGGTGCAGTTGCAGCTTATTGGATAATCTACTGATAAGCTAATTAAAAATAATCTGATGTTAAACTAGGTGTGGTGCCTATTACTAAATTTTATTTCTTTTGGAAAAAACAGACCGCAACCAGAGAGCTACCACCGCACCTAAATAGGTGCAGTGTGAAAATGTTGTTTTCAGCATTTTGAAAATGCATAAGCTGTCAAAACACAGTTTACCCAAACTGTCTGGTTCGTTTTCAAAATGCCATCGTACCAAATAAGCTACCCCAAACGGGCCCTATTTATTATTTGAACTCTATAAAGACACAACTTATTATCTTATTTTTGTTATAATTTGTCACTATAGAAATAAACTTCAGCTAATCATTTGTTTATTTTATGACGTTTTTTATATTCTTTAAATATAAACTATTAGCAATTTAATATCTTCCCCTCTTATTGCATTTGCAAAAGTATATACTTCAAATGTTCAATATATTATCTTATTGAATTGAGGCAATCTCAAATCTAGCATATATTTATATGTATATATTGCACTAGAAGTTGTGCTAATAAAATGAAATTTTCTATGATCCCAATAACAATAATAATAACAATTCGTCAATCTTTTTCTATTCAAAGATTGGATCTCAACAAGGGTTATATATATAAATCCTTTTCAGTGCAACAAGACATCTTACCCTCCAAATTAAGGAAAACTATTACCTGCGGCCGACCGACTGTCCGGATGAGGCCCACTGTCATGGATCTCACGGCAGCCCATCGAAAACACTTAATCGCCACACGTAATAATTTCTTCAAAATTAATAATCCTCAACATCCAACTTAAATTTTTACTCTTCTAACAGCCACAAAGTCCAACCGTTTCTCATACATGCATGCATGTAACAGTGATCAAAAGGATTCATGTCATGATTTTTTTTTCCGACAATCACTGCATGCATGTAACAGTGTTCGAACTAATTATTTTAAGCATCAAATCACTAATTCTATTCCAAAACTGAAATCAAGCTTTCATGGATATATCTATCTTCTGTTCATTTTATGCTACTTGAGCCATGGGATTAAAGTCAAGGGAAGAATAGGATTCCTATAAGTGATAAATATACTTAGCATTACCCGGACACAATCAAAAGATAATCGTTCTAACATCTAAGCGTTCATTTGGCATCACTTTTTATTTTTATATCTTATTTTCACTTTTATCTTTGAAAACATAATAAATACTATAATTTTACACGTGATTTTTAAAAATATTCAAAATATCTAAAAAATATTTCTAAGTGATTTTAAAAACTATGACAATCATACATATACTTTCAGTCCAATCAGAACAAAAAATAGAACAAAAAATAAAAAATGAAACTTTATAAATTCGTTAACCATTATAATGAATATCCTGTAAATATCCACTTATTATTCCCTTGTGGCATATGCTTTGCTCAACGAAGAAAGAATAGAGTTCATGCATAGAACATGATTAGATAAGAGGGACACAATCTTTCTTAGTGATATGATTTACTTGGCATCTTTAAGCAGACTATTAAGTGCTATTTTGTGTCAGCATATCACTATAGCCTATTGCAGTAATGCTCTTTGATTAAGAATTATGATGCCAATGGCATTACAGATTTCTGGGAGGCAAAGTTGCTAAAAAAACTGTACTAGATAGGCTTTTAGATTTCATTTAGTTGCTTTAAACTAGAGATTACATTCTGAACCTTTTAAATTTTTTTTTAAAATTATTTCATTGGATGTGTTAAAGCTTAATTTGAACTTGAAATTTAGAAAGAAAGACTAAAGCTCAGCAATGAAATGATTCTATTTCCACTCATAAAGTACATAGAAAATAAAGCCAATTGCAATCAATCAGTATTCTAGTTGAAGTTTGCCTGTAATTACATTACTGACTCGATTGCATTTCAATCTCAGAATCTTATAATACCAATTGAGGTTAATCAAACAACTGTTGTTCCGGATTGATGCGAAGTTTACGTCTTATTCTTTGAAATGTGGGGATTGGAAGCTGCTGAGAATCTTCCCTTAGCAAAAGAAATTATCGTTAGAACAATAATAGCAATCATAAGTTCGCTAAGTTCTAGCATTTATTTGTGAAAACGAGATATAATGTGATTCACTAAGAATTTGAACTTCAAAGCAGTTTTAATGATTAAAAGTTTGTAAAATACAATGGCATTTAAGATCAGACTTATGATAGATGTTAAGTTTTAATTAGTACCAATATAAGAATCTTGATAATCATAGTATGGCAGCTGAAGTATTAGTCGATAATCGTTATTCGTGAACCATGCATTTTTTCTATGTTGACTCCCTTGTTTTCTCTATTTCTATTTTGTTCTTCGTGACGCCCGAGCCTTTGACTAGCTCCAACTAACACTGTGGCAACACTTCGACTCTGGCAACACTTTGGCTCATATGATTATTCGGCTCCGGTATTTTCTTCATGTATTTAAGATTTTTTAAGTCCTCAAATTCAATCTTATTAATTAATGTGAAATAACATGTCTATATTAAGAGTTTGAATTGAGTAATATGAGTTTTGTTTGCTTAAATCTCAAGCTTCCAAATATCTCTATGCTCATTTATATTATCAAACCTATTAAAAACATGTACATATAATCCGTTCTATGGAATTTTATGGATGGGTGGTATGATTTTAAGATTGATATTGTCCATGTTTTATGTAAGTATTTATTTTAATAAGATTTTCGGTATTTAAAGCTCATATCTCCAAAGATATTGATGCAGAATAATTTAAACTTATTTGCATAGATGAAGATCATATTTTGTGTTAAGAGATGCAATGAGATATGGTAGAAAATAAAGAAGAAATTTTAAGAATCAAATGAAGGCTAAATCACATTCCAACCCTTAGGAGAATGATGCTAAATATCTGCTTATAAGAGTCAAATCAATAGCCCAAGAAAATGTCAAATTAAGAGTCCATTCAAGGCTCATCACGAGACTAATATCAAGAAGAAATAATTAAATTAATATTTTATTATTTATATTACATATTCAATTTCGTGAAGGTTAGAATTTTCTAACTTGGAGGCTTTTATTGCTGATCATAAGAAAATAAATTAGAAATGTTGTTAGCACCTTCCTCCATTAAAGACTATCTACCATTCACTTCAAAATTTTCTTCTCATTTTATTGACTTTTTTTTTCTATTATTGTAATCCATATACATAGGGCTGATGTGTAATTAATTTTTATCAGTTGTCGAACGGAATATTTGAGTCAGAATTTTCTCTCTTGTTCCTTAGTGCTTTTGTCGCTTCTATTATAGCTTTTGATGAAATTAGGTATTTATATTTACTTTTCTTTTAAGTTATTCATTAATCCTCCATAACACTTGCTATACATTCTTCACCACTCTTCATCAACGTTCTACGTTTCCTATTATATCAACCAACCAACAAACAAAGCCTCACAACCATTCCAAACTCCTTTTCACAGCTCTTGGCCACACATTAGCATATTAAGGTATAATCTTATTCCTGAACCTTCGACACCATTTTAAACCTATACAAAATCACTCATCTACACTAGATAATAAGTATACATCCTAAGCTAAACACCAATAATTATTTCCAGCCATTTACCCAAAGTTAAACCACTTTTCCAAATAGATATTTCAAATCAACCCAAACTAGTCCAATCTAGATCAGTCTTGGTATTTTAGCTATCTCTCCCTCCTAAATCTCTTAACATTCCCCAAAACCAATGCATCACATTTTTAGACATAACACCAAATATCAATAGCCAATTTTAGGATTTTTCTCATTGAAAGGCTACCCACCTCCATCATATTTGGCATCAGAGCGAATCTGGGAAGAAGCGTGTAACGATAAATTTTTTTGGGGATTGTTTTTCCCTTATGGCGTGCCTAATGATTCAACCCTTAGTTATGATTATTATAAATTACAACACTTACGTATTAACTTTTAGTTATTATTCATTTGCATGCACGAGAAGATGAGTTTGGTGATTCATTTTCTTAGAGAAGAACTTTGTTGAGTGTTTCAAAAGTGTATCTTATGCAGTTTACTTATTATTTTACCAAATATCCACTATATAGCTTTCATTAATATAAAAAATTTTATTACTCTTCATAAATTAGGTATTAGATTTTAGTCATGATTCATTTATGAAGATGAGTTTGGTAATTTATTTTTTTAGGGAAGGAATTTGGCGAGTTTTTTAAATTTTGGTAATCTTTGGTTTGTGACAGTTAATCACTTTTAATGATTACTTAGATTAGGATTTTTACTTTATTTTGAAAAAGTAGTAGCTATTTGATTTTTTGCATATTTGCTTGATTTTAGATTTTACATTTTTTTTCTCATATTTCATGCATATTTTCTATTACTATTTTCATATACTTAATTCTAGAAGAGTAGAATTCTTGAAGAATGAGAGAATTGATTCAGAATAATGAAAGATTATTTGTATAAATAGAAATCACATTTTGTATTAAGGACAACCAAGAGATGCAATAAGATATGATTAAAAATTAAGAAGAAATTATAAAAATTAAGTGAAATGCTAAAACGCATCCAAAGTCCCAAGCAAATGAAGCCAAAATTCCACTCACAACCCAAACACAAGCTTAAGAAAGTGCCCAACAAGTGTCCATTGAAAGCCCATTATAAGTCATATAAAGAAGACATATTTAAATTTATATTTTATTGTTATATTTTAATTTCATGTTTTTGGAAGTATGAATTTTTAAATTTGGAGGCTTTTATGGCTGGTCATAAAAAATAATAAATTAAGAAAGTGGTTAGCATATTTGCCCATTAAAAGACCTACCATTCCCTTCCAAGTTTCCTCCTCATTTTCTTGACTTTTTTATCATTTTAATTTTTATAAAAATGCTGAAGTGTTATGAATTTTGATCAATTGTTTAATAAAATATTTTCAGTGACAATTTTCAATCTTTTTTGTTTGGTTCTTGGTAGCTTCAAGTGGTATCTTTTCTTTGGTGAGATTAGATATTTTTGCTTTTCTTTTAAATTATTCATTAATCATCCATCACACTTGCTCTAAAAATTTTGACACTATTCATCCACGTTCTAATATCAACCAACCAACAACCAAATCCTTACAACCATGCAAAGCCCCTCTTCATAGCTCTTTGCCAAGCAAGAGCATATTAAGGTCTAGGCTTGTTCCCTAACCTTCAACGCCATTGTAAACTAATCCAAAATCACACATCTACTCCATATCATAAGTTCACTTCTTAAGCTAACCACCAATAATCATCTCTATCCATTTACCTAATCTTAAGTTACATTTCCCAAGAGATACTTCAAATCAGCTCAAACTAGTTTAATCGAGTGTAGTCTTGATCTTTGAGCCATCATTCCTTCATAAATTTTTTAATGTTCAACAAAAAATTACACATCACATCTCTAGACATAGCACCAAACTTGAAAAGTAATTTTAGTATTTTATCTCATCAAAAGAACTCCCACCTCCATCATTTATCCTTTAAATTTTATGGTGTGAGATACTTATGTGTTAGAGATACATATTTTTTGTTTTATGGAACAAAATGCATTAATTGAAGATATGTTTTTAAGTCAAAATTTATTTGTCTTAATTATGTTCTTATGTATAAGTTGTATACTTAAGGCTTTACCATGTGAATTTTTCATATTTGAAATTCAAATTTATTGATTTATTCCATGCATATGTTTTGGCATGTATTTTTGCCAATTGTCCACCAAAAGAATTATACATGTTAGTTGGCATGCTTGTACATTCTTAATCATTTTAGACTCATGGAATCTTATGTCTACCTAGAACATATAATATTATATATCCACCTTGAATACACAAAATCTCATGTGTTATCTATATAAAATGTCATCTTCAATCATTACATACACACATATGTTGAATGTCTTTATTCTTAAATCTATAGATAATTAATAGATATTTGAAGTATAAGATCATGGATATGCAATAGATTATATCCAGAAAGAAACAAACTCAATATTGTGTTTCCAAATGGTGTTGAAGGTTTCATTTTTGTGGCGTCACAACTTTCTACTTAACCATTAAGAGGGTAAGTTTTGATGCCCCCGTTCAATGCACAAGAATCAATTCTTCTTAACACTAAGAGAAATTATGTCGGATTTGTTTCATAGAAAAATTCAACCAAATTATTGGTATTGGATTGAACATGGAAAGTACGAACCATATTTTGAATATGACCTCCAAGTGAATATGATCCTACCATATTTGAAGAAATGATATTTGAAGCAACCAGTTGTGCTTACTTTATTAAACAAGTGGTTGGGATGAGCCACCGAATAACGATGCTAAAAATTCTATGGATTATTGAATGTCACACAACGAATATTGTGGGATGGTTTTACAACACACTCTGAGTTAATAGTGACACTTAGGATGTCATGTAATAAATTCAACTATAATATACGTAGATAGTGTTTTAATCAGATTGTAGAGTTATTAAAGGAGAGAAACCCCAATGAAAATTTAGTACCAGATTACATGTATAGAATAAAAAATTGGGTTTGAAGTTTGAGTTGACATCAAACAAGATAGATTGTTGGACAATTTGTTGCATGTTCTATTATCAAACTGATTTAATTGAGGCACAATGTAAGTTTTATGGTTTTAAAAGATTCAAAACACATTGTCAAAAGAGAAAAAACAAAAAAGTGATTAATATAATTGTCTATTTTGCTTGTCGCTAATTCCACTTCTTCAAAGATAATTCACCTCTAGATGTACTGCTCTACATATGAGATGGCATCATAACAGAAGAAGTGAAAATAATTCATTGATTCATCGTGCAAATGGAGATTACTAGAAACATTTTAATTACACTTATCTTGAATTTGCAGTAGATTTCCATAATGTTAGACTTAGCTTAGGTGCAGATGGTTACATGTCAAACAGTCAGGATGTCTTACCCTATTCATGTTGGTTAGTGATTGTTACACCTTTTACACCTTATAATATCATCAAAGACGTGCATTGCTACAATTTCATATTTCTCACATTGATCATACTTTCTCTACAGAGCTTGAACGAAAAGATTTATGTATATTTAAAACCTTTTGAGTTGAGGTTAAATGATTATGAGAAATATGTATTGTCACTTATGATATTACGTCAAAATTGAAGATTTAATTGAAATCCGCCCTATTTGAACAATAAATGATTTCATTATACATGGAATATTCTACGAAAATGTTAGATTTCTCATATTGTATGGATTTATTCAAGATATTTAATTTAAAATAAGTCATAAAAAATTTATGGTTCGATTGTCATCAAACATTCCTACCTGCAGATCATATATTCAAAATGAATAAGATGCATTCTTAGAAAAGAGAGTTGAGAAATCATATCATTTGCCAAGGATAATTAGTGGTGATTTTTGACAAATGGTTAGTGCAATTCTAAAGATTATTGATTCTCCATAAATATCTCTACATCATCTTTTTGATTTTGGCATTGTTTATAATTAAAAAAAAAGTGGAGTATTTTTTTAGGCTTGTCGAACTGAAAAATCAATTTGATTAAACATAATCTTTATGTCATTATTGACCACACCTTTGGTCAACCCTTCATTCAAATTCAAAATAAACTCAAAATTAACTTAAATCAAACTCAAATCCTAAACCTGGTTAAACTGAGCTAAGAGCATCAAAATCGACTAGTTCAAAGTTCATTTGAGCTTTCATCAAGGATCATAATTTTTGCAGGGTGGGACTGTACTTTGTTCTCAACTATCTTACCTTGAAGACAATGTAGCTAAGTTCCCCCCTAACTTTGAAATTCCTAAGTTTTTTCTTTATCAGGGTGGGTTACAGTTTTCTTTTTGGTCAAGATTGACTATATGCATGCCCTGTGTGCAATCAATCACACGCTTGTCTACATGTGTGTGTGCACGTCGGCACACATGCATGCACCAACAAGCTTGAGCACCCTTACGCCCCCGCGTGCACGCACACTCATGCGTGCCCGCACCACGTTGCCCCTGGTTAGACATGAGCACGTCATTTCTTGCATAGCCACATGAGAAAGTTTATGGGCATGGTCATGCCTGAGGCAGGTATGCCCAAGCCCCGAGTCACACCAGTGATCTGTGGCCTTTTTGCTTGGATTTAACAGTGAATCAACGTGTTGTTTCGCTTTAGTGATCCTTGGAAGCTCCAACTGTCAGGTAAATCATGACAATCAATTCCTTCCTCAATCTACAATCACCGTAGTCAATCCATGGGTGGAAATCGCTTCTCCTACCACCTCTGTTGCTCCCAGCCTCATATACATATGCATCTGCTTCTTCCTTCAAGTGAAGATTGGACCAAGTGTGCCTCCTTTCTGCCTGTTCCCTCTCTTGTTCTGACAATCCCCTGTACTGCTCTCATGGTCCTTCTATCCAGTAAATCTCTCCTCCTTGTCCTCCTTTTTGTTTAATTTTGTCTTCTTTTATAAGTTCAAGTTACTTCATGTATATTAAATAATCTTAGAATGGGCTTGAGCTTGATTCTAACTTAGTTCAACCCAAACCTAGCCTAAAGCTCACCTCAACTCAAACTCAAAATTTTCCAACCAAATCTAACACAAACCCAAACTCAAACCTAGGTCTAATCCAGTTCAACCCATGTTTAACCTTGATCCAACCAAATTCCAACCCAGCTCCAACCCAAGTGTCACCCAGGTCTAACCTAGATGTAACTTAGGTCCAACTTAGGTCTAACCTAAACAGAACCCAACCGAACTGAAGATGTTTCCTGACATGCCTAAAAATGTGCTACCTTTTTATATATAATTTATGCTTATTTTTAATGATATTGCACTTTAATGGAAGATATTTTTTTTTGTTTTTTCTTTGAGGTAAACTAGATGGAATTTTGGAGAAAATGGAGCAGAAATGGAGAAACTTGGGGTCAAATGGAGCAAGGTCTAACACTTGGAGCGGATTGGAGCTGAAATAAGGCAAAACAGAGTGAGATGGGAGCAAACAAGGGTGTTATCAGTAAAGTGGCACCTAGGCACCAGTCCCCACCCATAAAATAGAATAGATGGCACCTAGGCGCCTGAAACAGTTACAAACAGCTATGATACGTCAAAGGATTTATTAAGTAGATTTTGACACTTGAAAAGGCACCTTTTGGCATTTCAAAGTTGTGGAATCTATAGGAATGCTGAGAGCTTGTAGATAGAAGTAAAAAATCTATATTTCTACCTTTATTGAAGAGATTGGAGAGGGTATTTTGAGAGATATGTGTAAGGGATTTTATGAGCATTGCATGAATGGAGGGATTTTCATCCTTCTTTCAGTGGAAAAAAGTTAAGTATTGTGTTATTTTTTTCTTATAATTATTGTAAATACTTATCTAGTGGATTTGATTTGATTTAAATTAAGGTTTTTGTTGTGTTTTCTCCATGCTTAGTGAGTAGTTTTCATTACTCTTTCCTCTTGTCATGAAGTAGTGGCATAAGTGGGAAAATTTGTTCTATGATAGAATAATTTTAATTTCTATGTAATGAGTATTACCTCCGTTTCTTCATCGACATAATGTACTAGCCATGTGTTATGTTAAAATTTATTGTAAGTTGAAAATAAGACTCGGAAGAGTGGTGACTTTACAACTTGAGTGCACTCACATTATCTGGTTGGCTATGGTGAAGTTGTTTAGGCGGCAACACGGCTTTTAAAGGAAACATACTTCACGATCTATTTCTATTAGGAGCTACTAGGTGACAATTGATGTAAGTGGATGGGGTCCTTATCATGACTTGTAAGGCTTTTTACCCACCTTCACATCTCTTCTAGTTGTTTAAACCTAATAGAATATTAAGTGTATATATACACTCAAAAGAGGGTAGATAGACATATGCTCCATGTTAACACAAAAATTATTACATAATTCTATAAAATCTTCTACTGCTTATGTTATTATCTCATTTACTTTTCTTTTGTAATGTATTGGATGTATGTTTAGGAATTTAGATTTGCTTAAAAATGTTTTTATATTGTAAATGTGATGGTATTTCATTTTAATTTTATTTACATTGCAATTGGGCCTATTGTAATGTTAAATTTTGTTGTAATTGCATAGGATATGGAAGGGCGGTGTAATTCTCAACTAAGAGGTACCACAATGATTTTCTGGGTGAAGGATAAGTAGTTTAGCAATTCAATGCAATGTTAGGGAGATATTTGTTGTTGAGTGTAAATTGGTGATTCTAGGGAGACAGGCTAGAACCATAACCAATTTGATCTAAAGTTTTGAACATAAGGCTAGGTTAGTCCAAAATTGAGGGCACATTAGGTAATCTAGAGTGACAAACTAGAACCTACCTAACATAACCAAGGAATTAGGAACCTAACTCTAGGTTAGACAATGTCCTTTATGCATTCAAAAGAGAATAAAAAATAGGTTTGTTCCTATTGTCACTAGCCACATTATATTCTAAGCATCCCATTCCTACAATTTATGAAAATTGGCACCTAAAAAAGAATTTTACATCTCAAAATTCTCCAAACTAATTTTTCTAGTTAGATTTATCTTTAAATTTTGGTTTATATTTAGGAGTAGTTGTTAGAAAAATATCCTTAATCGACATTCCAAACTAAGACTTGATAGTAGTAGACTAGAACTCACCCTAAAGGATTTCTTACCTCGCTTTTATGTGGGAACGATACTCTAGGTATCGACAAAATCTTATATTACTTGAACGATACCTGCACTTGTGTAGAACCCCCAGTGTGTAAATTATAAATCAAATTAAAAACTCTATAACATATCCATTTTGCACGCTAGCCGTCTAAAGAAACTGAGTCAAGTTTTTGGCCAGAAAACTAATTAACTGTGTATTTGCAGATCGCGTGATATTCCAGCTTGATTTGAGCTAATATTAGCTAAAACTTAGCTAAACTTAGCTGACCCTAGCTATGCCTTAGCTAACCTTAGCTCATCCCTAGCCCAAGTCTAATTCAATTGAATGTTATGTTATGTTTCTATGTGTAGTGTTTCCATTTATGTGTAGTCATCCATGCATAGTAATTCATGTTCCATGTTTTCGTGTTTTCATGTTTTCATGCTTAGTTCTATTCATGTGATACACAAAAAAAAAAATAAAAATAATGAATAAAACAAAAAGGATGCAGAGAACCTCTCACATGTTGGTTCTCCCCATAAATATTTAACATGGCATCCAAAACTTAAGAGCATCACCAGAAGGAGAACACCAACATAGAATGCCAATTAAAAAACTCTAAATTTAAGAGAACCTTGATTTTCATCTCAATTGATAAACTTAGGAGCTAAAAAAACCAGAAACTAATTATCAAACTCCAAACAAAATCTAAAATCCACCAACCTAAAACCAAAAACTAAACTTACGTAAATCTAACTTGAACTCTAGGTTAGCTAACTTAGACACAATAACTGAGGATCTCACACATACCCTAGGTTACTCCAAATATAGAAGCCTAGGTTAGTTTGTTAGGTACCCTATTTAGTACTAAGGACTATGACCTATAAAATAAACAACCTTAACCCCTAAAACTAATTGGAATGCCTTAGTATGTAGTAACCTATGCTTACTAATGAAAGCATTTCTAACCGCCTTGAAAATACTCAATTATTCACATGGTATGTTCATGGCACTCAAGGAGGATTTCTGGTTCTAAAGTTGGTTGTAGTTGAAGGATACCAATGTACCCAGGATTATGGAAAACCACGAGCATCTCGACTAGAGGCATTATTTCTAATATCTTGGTTAGTCCACCTATTTGGATTCCTTATATAGTCTAGATGTGTTCAAAAATTAGGATTTCTAGAAATCATTTCAACCCAGCTCTATCCTTTAATTGAAGAATTCCTACAACACCTTAAGGCAATCAACCTAAACTCATTTTTGACTATTAGATTAATGAAAAGTCATCCAACTTATTCTTTAATCACCACAAAAAATTCAATCATTTGAGTAAAACGTTTTCCTTAGAGGATTAAATCCCCTTTTTATGATATACTGTTAATGAACTGTAAGTCCATCCCTTTGAGTTTAATTCTTCCAAAACTCCAAACTTGGATCCTTTCTTCACCTCTGAAACTTCAAAGACGAACCTTGCAATCTAGATAATATGTCATTATATTAGTAAAAAGTTTTATTAGGGCACATGGCTCTGAAGATGTAATTAACTATGAGGAATTGCCCTTGCAGGAAGCGAGACCTCAGAAAAAAATAAACCTTAGCTTGCACCCATAAGGTAAGGGAAACACCCTAACACCACAGGCCTGACCAATGAAGATTTTCATATTCCTTTTGGGGTGGTCTATTATTCTTTTAATGTCATGCTCAATCATTTAAATATAAGTCTTCCAGGAGTTCTAAGGTGTGGATACATGAAAATTCCCCACTAGTCACGCACATTGAGAATTTTTTTAATACAATATCTTCGGCACTATGTTTAATGTTGGGAAAAACTAAGGATAATGTTAAAGTTAGATTAAACTTAAAAGAGTACTACAAACGGAGGGAGCTAGAACTTCAAAAGTGGGTTGCGAGTAAATTGATAATGCGTAAAATCAAGAATTGTCATAATTTGGAGCAATTAAGATTAGTCAGTGATTGGCTATAGTTTATGATCTTTCCTAGCAGGTATGCATCAAAATTGAGTCGTTGTGTCGACTTGGGTGAAAGAAAGATATTTAACATGAAATGTCTTGATTATCATATTTTTTGCAGTGCTTGCTACCTATATCAATTAGTATTTTGTTATGACAAATAATTAATCAATTATTGAAATTAGGGTAATCTTCAAGGAATTATGTACAACTCATTTGAAATTTGATGTATTGAGATAGATTGCAATGAGTTTTCCAGTAATATTATAGTCACTTCAGCATATATTTCCTCTCAGCTTCTTTCACTTGATGGATCGTCTACTCATAAATCTACCTTATGAGTTTATAAATGTGGATCTAATATAGTATAAGTAGTTGTATCGTTTTGAGAGACATGTCTTCTAAATGCCTCATTATATAATATATGAAGTTGACATTACTGTATCACACCAATTAACTTTTACTATTAAAAATTTTTGAATAAAATCAAACGAGGCATTAAAAATAAAGCACAACCTAAATTCTCAATATGTGTGATATATTTGCTGAAGTAGGCAATTACTTTCTCTTTATATTATTTTGAGCAATAACAGTCAATAGAAAAAATTTAAGTTGAAGTGTTTTCAAAGATTGTGATTTATGTATTTTAGAAATCAGATTAAGCATCAAAAGACAAAATTTATGATACCTCAATGAAAAGGATCTTTGAACAGTGACTTTATGTATTCTTTCGAACTATGACTATGTTCAAACATTTCTTGAGTATGATGCATATTATCTTATCTTTATTAAATTTAGCACTGAAATTATTTTATTAAAAAGATTATTTTAATTTTAATCTTGCTACAAGGTTATCTTTTTGCTCCTTAAACATTAAGCAATATTATCAGTAAAGAGATTGAAAAAAAGGTTCCCAACATAGCTTGAAGTATGTATTAGTTCAACTAACTTAGTAATCTATAATATATAGGTTGAATGCAAAAATTACATAAGTATGTTAATTTCTATAATAGCTTCATAATTGGAGAAATGGAGTTATAGATATGGGCATAGTATATCTTGTGTGGGGATCTAATCATAGTGTTATTATGTGGCCTATATTTGATGTGAGAAGATCTATATTTTACATGTGTTCCTAGTCTGAAGAAAAGTTGATGTATGATTCTAGTATGTGTGTCAATGGAAATATACATTTTGATAATGCGATAGCCTGTTGTGGGGTTCTGGAAGAAGTTGTGCAGTTATAGTGTCTAGGCACTTTTAAACATAATATATTTATGTTCAATTATAGTTGGTTTGATCGTGTTCCTATAAAAGAATAAAAATAATTAAATCATATGAAATAATTGAAATTAAAATGAACATAAGATATATAAAATTTGGTAACATTTATTCTAGCGAGTGAAACATGCCGGTTATATTATCTTAAATATCGTGATAGTGCAAGTCACTGAATTGACTGGCAGTTGCCATCAAGACTAGGCCTAAAATTACTATTGAGATCTAAACTACAATTGAAGCTTCTCAATAGAAACACCATATATCTAATTTTTATATTTCTTTTGATATTATCAAGGATGGGGAAACTTTAGAGAATGTTACTGGTGCATATGAAGAAGTTAGTCATGACGTGGATGAGTCTCATGATGACACCGAGTAGAAAATTCTAAGTTCAACATCTAATCACTCGTCCAATGGATCATAATAAAATTGATACTTGTATGGTTTATCTTTTGCACGATCCATTTCCCTACTTTACATCGGTGGTTTCATAACATTTTTTGCTTATACTAGATTCTACTATTACTTCTATTAGTTTTTTTTTTTTTACTTTATTTCAATATTTTTCTACATAAGTTCTGTTGTTTCCTGCTTTAATGCCAGTTTTTTCCCGCTTTACTTCAGTTGTTTCTTACTCTACTTTAGCAGTTTTCTATTGTAATTCTGGTGTTTCATACTTTAGTTCAGTTTCCTCCTTTTACTTTTGTTATTTCCAAAAAAAATGTTCATTTTTTTTCTTATTATAGATAGCTTCAAGTGACATCAAGGACCAAGGGCCTTCAAGATCAGTTATCTCAAGCTTGTAATAGAGGAAGAGGCCTAGTGTTATACAACCCACCATAGAGAACCACACAGTGATGGTTTCCGCTTCAATCGCCAAACCAGTGCCTGTCAGTCCCCTTGCTCCACCTGTCGTACACACTTTTACACATACCTACCCCACTCCTATAACTTCTACCACACTACCACCTTTGTTCTCCTTCAAGGAAAGCCCCTCCACTCTTGTGGAACATGCTATGGACACCTCAAAATGGATGTACATCGTGTCAGCTAAAGATCCGTAAGTATATTTAATTGTAGTAATTGAAAATAACATTTCATTATACTATTTAGCTAAATTTTTTTTCAGCTTTTATCCATCTATGTAGTCTGTCCACAAGATCATGGAGATCATTAAGGGTAGGTACAATGCTCTATATCTATCATGGCTAAAGATTTCGATTAAGTTTTAGCATACATGCTTCAGAGAGTTAGATGCATAATTAAAAAAATTTTAATTATATTTATAAAATTCTTTTTTTAATACCTAACATTATTTGTGAGTTATTTTACAAAAATACTTGTGAAATGCTCAGCATCATCAGCAAATCTGAAGGAACTTCTTGGATCGAGACCAACACGACATGAAGGATATTTTCAGTGCTATCCAAAATGTGTGAGAGGGGCAAATCTTGATATGTGAATATGCCTAAGCTGAGATGACAAGAGTGTGGTCCTCTCCTGCAAATACTAGGAAGAGGGAACTAGGCTAGAGTGTGTGGGTCAAGCGTTTCTTACACATTGATGGCTCGATTTCCCGTACTAAGGACATGAGGAGGCAGATAAGATTTATTCCTTGTATAGAACTAATTTTTATAACTAATTTTTCCTAATCCTTTCACATCTATTTTCCTAATCCTTTCACATCTCAACAAAGGTTGGAGATTGCCGAGAGCCCATCGTCACTGAGTTCCACGAATATACACATCAACATCAAGCGAATCACTGATGGGTAGATGATAGTTTTTGCCATGTCATGTAAGTTTAATAAGTTTTTGTTTATTTTATAACTTATCTAAAATTATATTTCAATATTAATTATTTTATATAATATTTTGTGAATAATTATGGCAATTTGAAAGAGTCTCAGAGCTATAGTCCATCTAGTGATAATGGCTTTAGTGGTTATTATGACCATTCTAACTCCAATATCTAGAAGGAACTTGCTAAGGGAAGATGAATGAGAGGATCTACGGCCTTAAAGCACAAAAATTTGTAAATTAGGTGCAACACTTCGGTTCCAGCCAGATATCTTCATCGATTAATGAGGAAATGTCTAGGCATGTGGTGGCATTGTCCGAGGAATTGTGTAACAACCATGATCCTGTAATTTAACTAGAGTCCAGAGTGAAGAAGACTAAGGAAGCTAAGAATGTTAGGGTCAAGAGGCTCAAGACGATCATTGTGCAATTGCAGTTTTTGACATGTCTTGACAGGCAACCTGTGATGGCTAATGAGGATGAAGTGCAATAGTATGATTAGTTTTTCTTTTTCTTTTATGCATGTGTAGAACTATTTCATTTATATTGTGAACATTATTTGACTAAATGATTTTTTGATATTTGTCATTCTTACTAGGTTCTCATTCAATTTCGTTCATTATGGTAGATATTATTATTTTGCTATGGGATTATATGAATAAAAATCTTACTTATTTGTTTTGTGATTGCAGATGTGTGAAGTTTTATTTATTAAGCCCTATTAAATTTTTTTTATTCCAGTTTAATGGCTAATATATTAGCCACTAAATTAGCAAAGATTCGGTCCTTGATTAGTTAATTATTTAGTCATTATTCAATGGATAATTTAGCTAATAATCCAGCCACTAATTTTACAATTGAAAAGTCATATGTTATTGCACTACAAAGTTAACAACGAATTTATCCAATAGAAATGATTTTGGTGTCGAAATATTCAATTGCCAATCGAACATTAAAGTTTAGCAATTGATAAATCAGTCGCTAACCTGTATTGGCTAAATTATTTAGTCCTATATTGGCTGAATTATTCACTCGTCGTTTTTTCTGCGACCAAGGTTTTATTAACTGATGAAAATCAGTCAGTAATCTAATTTACTGATTGAAAATCGCCTTTTACTGATTGATTTTACAGCCAGTAATCAGTGACTTTCCTATAGTGAAAGAAAATAAAATAAAAGAGGAAAAGGGTTTAGAGTGAAAATGCTTAAGAATTTTACTATAACGAGTTTAAGTATAAGACATTATGTATTGTTCCCTTGAAATCTGTTATTTATAGGTTCTGATTGATTCATATGCTAAATAGAAAACTATATATTGAAATGCAAAATTAGAAAAGCTATATAGTAAGACTCAATGGTATATTATTAAAAATACATCATATGCATAATATAATTATAATAACTATCTATAGCATACTATTCAAAGGATAATGTCACAAATTTGATGGCTATGGCTACCAATTAATAGCTAAAACCACAAGCTTATTGTATGAGGACGTAAGCTCTGTTAGGGACTTAAATGAACAATAGGCAACCTCTCCTCAGTATTTATGTATTTACATTAACTTTGGTTGTTCATGTCTACTTTAGTGAGTTACAATAAGCCCCAAAGAATTATCTTGAATAATGCATCTACGCCCTTAGGATATTTTCAGTGCTTTTTTCTATCGTCCATCTTTATATCTTAATTTTATTAGTGTGAATAATATAATGTGATTACTGTAAATCATCCTTAGTTTCTTCATCTCTTTTACTTTAAAGATTCTTGCCCTCGTAGCCTTTCATAGAACAAATTTTCATATTTAGTTTTTTATATTAGCTCCTCATCAAGGTTTAAACTAATACTATGTTCAAATTCAAGTCGAAGCCACCTTTTAATAAGAAATAATATTTAATCCCACATTATGAAAGGCATTTTATATCTAAACTTTTCTTATTTAAGTGCCTTTAAGACATTTAGGCGATAATTGAATAATAAAATATTTTATTTTCATTTTGGGGGTTACCAGATAAAGGTTTATGGAGAATGGATCAGACAAGAGGTCAATTGTAAGAAGATATTGTTGGTAAAAGGGCCACTTACATGATTGAAACTAGTATTACAAGAATTTTATCGGTATGATATATAAAACTTTAGAAATAATAAAATTTTAAAATGCATACAAAAAACAAAATTTATTTATGGATATAATTATTATTTGTAAAATATTACTAAAACTTATCTAATTTATTAATTTGTAATAATCAAAAAATAATAAATAAATCAAATAATTTTTTTGGATTTATGAAATATTTTAATATATTAAATAGATTATTAAGAAACATTTAATCTCTTTATCCATTATTCTTAAGTCCACTTTAAACTTATCCAATCAATTCGTATTTCAAATGACTAAATATAATAAAGTGAGGTTAAGATAAACGTAAACTTTCACTTTAAATTTAAGATTTTCAATACACTCTTCTTATGTTCAAGTTCAAGTGATTAAAGCTCTAAGATAGTCTAGTTCGTAGGATCATCATATTCATTGATGTTGCTTGATAAAGTTACTTATATAAATATTTATTAAATCATTAGAAAATATATATCATCGACGAATCACAATTGAGGCTCACATACGTCATGAACTCTCTTTTGGTGTCAACAAATATATAGAGTGTAATTCCTTACAAAATTATAATATTTTTTTCTCGTAAGATATTCTATCTTTTGAATAATTAAAAGTAAAACACCAAAACATTTTGGTATTATAAGCATAACCAAAACTTACCTTTGGACTGAAAGATGGCATTTATGAGAAAAAAAAATTTCCAATAAAAATATGATATTTTATTTGATGTAAAGCACAATGCACCTATAGAAAAGACTAGATCAGCCTTGAATTTTGTGTGGGTTGACTCCATCTCCCACCCTTTCTCTTGCTTTTAGATGTTAAAACTTATGCAAGACTTCTTAAATAATTTGTTGATGAAGTTAAAAAAGGATATGATATGGATTTGGTATAAGACTTCTTAAATAGTTTATGAAGTTAAAAAAGGACATGATCTATAGTAGTACCAAGTCTTGGTCTTGTTCTATCTCCTACGTCACAAACTTAAAACCTTTAAAAAAATGTAAAACACTCTATAATCCATCGAAAAATATAATTATTATATCATTCATAAGTGTTTCCTGGACTTAGCTACCATCTCTAAGTCCAACTAAAGTATTAGTTTATTTTCTATTGATCTCAAGTTAGATGGTAAACCCAAACTTAGCCGACCTCAATTACATATAAAATAAACCTTATGGTACAAAGCCTATATATCCTTCCGAACACCTTTGAGAAGCCTCAAAAGTCTTACTAATCCACCAATCAAGGGTCTAACCCTAGGCCACATCATTTTAGTATGTGTGCAAATTTTGAATATTCAAAAATTGGAAATAAAATTTTAAATATTAAAGAGTCGATAAGAAAACTATTTATAGTTTTAATATTACTATTACTAAAGTTTAAAATATTTTTTTGGCTAACGACTGCTCTGTATCATTCTTAAATAATTTTTTTGGCCTCCAACAAACCTTTAATTATCTTATAATTCTCTATATGGCTGCATGCTTTTATATATATATATATATATATATATATATATATATATATATATATATATATATATTATTCTACAAATAATGAGAAATGATGTAAACAAAGAACACTTATAAAAATGATTTAATTAATGGACAAGGGTCTAGAATGAGACCCAGTTGATGCTGCAAGTATAATATTTGTTTGTGTATGACTTATTTATCGTATAAAACCGTGTGATTGTAATTTTAAAGTTGAAAACATATGAAGATATTAATATTTTGTTTGAATTTTTAAAATTCAAAATTTGGTTTTATAATTTTGGAGTTATGTGGTTGAACTTTTCAATAGAGGGATTTGAAGATTTCTCAATGATTTATCACTTTGTGAGCAAAAAAATTAAATCTTGCAAGATCCTATTTATCTTTCTTATATAATTCTTGCATTTGTTCTTCTATGATATGCATAAATTCCCAAGCTTGTGTCTAAGAAGATTTTTAAAGTCCATCACAGCCTCATGGCTAAGATTAGTTGTAACAAAACAAAATCTTGTTCTAAATTCTATTTGGCCAACTTAAAATCATAAAAAATTGTGAAAAGCGCTTATGTACACTCAACTAAATCCTTTTTTTTTGTTCTAAATTCTATTTTTTTTATCATTTACAATTATTCTTAACCATTTGTTCCATCTCTACAACACTCAACCAAATCTTTTTTTTTTTTTTTTTTTTTTGCCTTATAGTGATCTTAGGTGAATCAGCAAACTTGCATTTAACTGATCCCAATTAGATGTAAATAAACCATATGATTTGTCAAAACATATCAAAACTTATATACACCTTCCAACACCCTTTTTAAAAGGTGTGAACGATTTAGAAATCTCAGGGAGATATAGATGGGGATGTTAATAGTAGAATTCAAGTTGGTTGGGTGAAGTGGATGAATGCTTCGAGCCTTTTGTGTGATAGAAAAGTACCGCTTAGCCTGAATGTTGCTACAATGCTCAATGGCGCTGAATGTTGGCCTGAAAAGTACCGCTTAGCCTGAAAAAAAAAATTTATCAGATGGTGGTGAGACCTACAATGTTCAATGGCGCTGAATGTTGGCCTTTAAAAGAGAGGCATAATACTAAGTTAGGTGTTGCTAAGATGAAAATGATTAGGTGGATGAGTGGCTTTACACTTAGAGACAAAATGTGAAAGAATAGGGTTGGTGTAGCTCCAGTGACAGACAAAATTAGAGGGAGTCATCTTAGAAGGTTTGGTCACAATAAACATAGACCATATGATGATCCAATTAGGAGTGTAGATGTTTTAGATTCGACTTATGTTAAGAAAGGCAGAGGTATACCTAGGAAGACTTGTGCTCATTGTATTAAAAATGATCTTAATTTATTAGAATTAAATGAATATATGACTCTAAATAGGACGCAATGGAGAAAAAGGTTTCGTGTAGCCGACCCGACTTAGTGTGATTAAGGCTTTGTTGTTGATGTTGTTGTATACTTTACTCTCCATCACAATTTCTAACGGATAGGATTTAAATTGTCATTTGAAATTTAAAATAAAAGATAATAGTTATCTTTAATCTTAAACATTTAAAGTTCTAGATGGATGATAAAAATTGAACGACAAAAAAAATGATCTTTTTAAAAGAACAATATTATATATTTATAGACAAATTAACTACTTCAACCGACCTAGTAGTAGGTTGCATATCAACAATCTCATACTATTTCACAGTGACTTTAAATATCAAGCAAGCAATTTCAACTAGTAGTTTTTTATATGTTTGGATATAAGCCTCGTGTATTTAATGAATTGTGCATATCTTTTAAAGAGCATTTCTTATAGTACCAAAACACTAAAAATAACATATAATATTTTTTAGGGGCTTGTTTGGGATAAATTTTTGTTTTTAGTTTTTTTTTTTTTATCTTTTTAAAAAATGTTTGTTTAGTGCACATTTTACGTTTTTTATTTGTTTTTTCCAAAAAAAGTGAATTAACATAGTTTTTAAACTACTTAAAATAACTTCTTGATGTTTTGAGTATTAAAAGAAAAATCATACTTGAATCAAATAATCAAATATATTTGTTCAAATCAAAATATAAACCAAATAAAATAAAACATAAATCAAAAAATAAAACACAAAGGGAGCTCTAGGGCTTATTTGGGATAACATTTATTTTTTATTTTTTTTATTTTTACTTTTATTTTAAAAATATGTTTGTATGGTGCATTTATATATATATATATATATATATATATATATATATATATATATATACATTTTTTTTTTGTTTTAAATAACTTCAAACATCTAAAAATTATTTTGAGAGTGTTTTTAAAAACAAATAAACCTATTATATTATTTCAACCATATATATTGTTTTAACTCAAAACATAAACAAAACAAAATAAAAACAAAAAAAAAAACAAAAAGCAAAAGTGATCTCAAACAATGCTAGTCATTTGTGATCACTTTTATTTTTTATTTTCTATTTATTTTTTTATTTTATTTTTTTAGTGTTACAATTCAAAACAAAACATGTTTAATATTTTTAAATAAAATAATATTATTTTAAAAAAAATTCAAACCACCAACTCGGTATTTAAAGTATTTTTCAAACTAAATTTATTATTTTTAGAAAAATAATAAAATTAATACATAAAAATCATACCAACAAACATGTTTTTTTAAAAATAAAAGAAAAATCAAAATTGATCTCGAAGAAGTCCCAAGAATTACTTTTTTTTCTTGGACCATTTTTGTTTTTTGTTTTGTTTTTTTTTTTTTTAATATAATTGTTTGGTGCATTTTTCAACTATTTTTATTTTTTATTTTTTATTTTTAAAACACTCAAAATAATATTTGAATACTTTGAGTATTTTTAAAAAATAACCACCACTAACAAACTTGTTTTATTTCAAACATAAACATAAATTAAACAAAATAAAAATAAATAATGAACAATAAAAATGATAGCAAACATCCCAAAAAAAATATAAATTTTACAAATAATTCATCATATTTGGTTAGTATCCGTTATGATGTTTTTGAAAATCAGTACCTTGTCAAAAATAATAATAATAATAAATAAACATATTTAAATTGAACTTCATTTCACCATTTTTATATGTGAAAATTAAAATAATTTGCTTTATTTAAAACTCATATTAATTTCTAAAAAAAACCAACCAAATAGTATAATCTAATGAATTTCACCACTTTGAACCCAAAAGAGATAAACCTAAGAGAATTTAGTGCTTCCTCTAATGGGGTAAACCATTAATTGATCCTCATATCATGAGCTGCCCAAGATGAGCCTTTTTAGAAACATTTATAATTTTCTAGAGTTATTTTAACTTGTTTTGCTGCCATTCTTAACTTAAAGAACTTTTGGAATCCCTATATATTCTTTTAATAGGTACAAAATTGACGAATTTTAAATACTTTGTTAACAGGAAAATGTCGTAATTGGAAACTTATTGTCGTTCTAAAACTTAACAATTGGCGCAATTACTAAAACAAAGACAATCATTTGGAAGAAGTACATATTAAGACTCTTCCATTGGCTGCAAAGAAAAAAATTGTGCGTAATTTTATTTTAATCCGGATAGTTCTCAAACAGTTAAAGTTTACATACATGCCACTCAATTCTAATGTATTTACATATCTAACACTACTTTATTTTACATTTATATGAAACAAATATTTCATATCACATTATGTAGAAATAAAACTGTAGGTGTTGATTAGATATGTAAATACATAAAATTTGAGTGGTATGTCTTCCAATCAGGTTATATATTGCGTCAAAATCCAAGTAAACTGAACTACTTCATATCTCATCTTAATCAAAATTTAATCAGAATATCCGGATCCAAAAAAATAGAGCCTATTCATCCTTTTTCACTATGGTGGGTCTCACCCAACATACAAAATCCTCCCACTTCCAAACCTTTCCCTCCCCTCCTCCCTCCTTCCCTCCCTTTCCTCAAGAAGAATCTCTCCCATGAGACCATGTCTTCTTCCCAAAATGAATTGAGATGCTCAATTGCATTAGTATGGGAGCTCCTAATTAAGGATATCTCAGAATGTGCTGTTTTCCAATACCTACAAGAATGATGCTTACAAGCTCTCCTCTCCCCTCCCAACTTCAACCCACCATGTATATAAACTCCCCCACGTCTCCCTCTCCCTCCCACACCTAAACAGAGGGAATAGAGAACAAATTGCAGTAATAAGATTGTTTTCTGAAAGAAGACAGTAGAGATGGTGATGTTCTCTAAGCAGTATAAAGCCCAGCTAGTCCCCGAGTGGAAGGATGCTTTTGTAGACTATTGGCAGCTAAAAAAGGACCTCAAGAAAATGCAAATCCATCGTTTCAACCAGAATGTAGTGAACAAATCACCAGAGGAAAATCTTCCACAAAGGCTCATATCATCACCAGTAAAGAATCTATCATTAAGAATCAAAAGCATGAAACTATTCAGGCCTTGTTCTGCTCAACTACTTCATATCTCATCTTAAAAGTTGCATGATTTGTTCTAATATAGTTTTGTCTTGCTCAGGTTCACTGGAAGCTTATGATCTCCACGAGTAATAATGATTTATATGAGACTGAGCTACTGGATCAATCTGAAGAGACAAATGCTGCAAGAGATTTCTTTGCAAGGCTTGATCTTCAGCTGAATAAAGTGAACCAATTCTATAAGGGGAAGGAGAGGGAGTTTATGGAGAGGGGCGAGTCACTGAGAAAGCAAATGGAGATTCTTGTTCATCTCAAGACTACTATGAAGAAACAGAGGGAGCAGGGCTGCTTGAATCCTGACTCGAAGGAAGATCAATCAATTTCATGTTCCATTTGTTTCGGTAAGTCTGATTCATCTCCCTTTCTTCTTGAAATATTATTCACATAGTTTGGCTGACGCAGAATAGAAATTGCATGACCACAGAATGTGGAAAGCATGGGACTTCTTGAAAATGGAAAGCAATAAAGTGTGCAAAAGATAAATGAGGAATAAACCAATAGCTCACTTGAAAGTTTTAATATGTTTTATTAATAGATGCAGCACTAAAAGATTCTGAAATCAAATCATTTTTAAAAATAAGTGCAATAAATGACAGATTAATCAAACTTATATTACAATCATTTTCAAATAAATTTAATAATTTTAAAACTCACCATGACACAAATTGATTTTTTTTTTCTTGGAAATTTCTATTACACAAATTGGCCAAAGTAGGCATATCCATCAAGTTCCAACCCAATACAAATGCATGAATTGTTCCATTCTTCTGAACTTCAATCAATCTACATGAAAACATAGCTAAATATGGAACTCATTAGAATTATAGATTTTTAAATTGGGATAAGCACATAACTGTACCGACTAATAAAGCAGCGTCCATAAAGAACAAGTTTATTTACTCACGGCTAAGCCTATTTTTGCTTCAAGGACGGAACATTTTGTTTAAATAGCAGAATTTTCAATTGATTGTTGGTACTACTTTGACCAAAAATATTAATGGAAAATGTACTTAAACGTGATGTTTACACAATGAAACAGCTAAGAAATACAGTAGATATAGTTTATTGTGTAATATATATGCTTTTCATACTTAAATTTTGATTGAAAAAAATTACATTGGGATATTTGATACGTTCTGCATCCAAACGGAGCAATTTTTTAACAGTGTCTTTGATTTCATATATTATACTTTTCATACATGGAACGTACTTTTAGTAGCAGTAGCTCTA